>BPLR01020391.1:0-75972 GCA_021605095.1 Caerostris extrusa | reverse complement strand
ACCGTCCAATCTCACTACTCGGTGGTGTGAGTAAAATATTCGAATATTCCGATTCTTAAACGCCTGGATCAGCACTGCACAGATCATAATTTTACCTTACCTGAGCAATTTGGGTTTGCAGGGCCCAACTCAGTACTTCTCACCAGCTCTTACGTGTTAATGAGCTGATCCATGATGGCTTTTTATCAATCGTAAATCTATGAGAATATTATTTCTGGATAATCGCCAAAAGCCTTTGATAAAATTTGGCGCATAATGGCTTACTACTCAAGCTCATTCGACTTGATTTTTTCGCCCCAGTTTATTAAAGTATACACTCGTATCTCACTTTGCGTAATTTCAGAGTGCGAGTGGGAGGACCATTTCAGCGATCATCCAATCAGGGTGGGGTTTCACAGGGCTCACTGCTCAGTTTGTTAGAAGGGAAGCAACTCCACAGAGATCTGAATATAGAACCCATTATGGACTATATTTTTCAAAATTTCGAAATCATTTCATTCTAAATGCCCTCAGATCAGAAACGAGAGCGATCAGGCAAATACCTGTATACCATCACAGGTGGGCTGATGGCTACCTCCGGAAAGGAAAGACCCAGAGCTATCTATGATCAGCAATGGGAATCTTTCCCGGCATGAAAATGCGTTGTGGATTTTATCCTACAACCGCCGATTCTACCGCTGTGGCTGTTGTCTAGTCACTCCGATCACTTCAAGCGAATCTGAGCTGCTATTTTTGGCATTTAAATCTTAACTTTTTTTTATTTGCTACGATGTGCAGCTTAAATTAGAACATGGCTATCTGAAGCATGTTCTAATAACATATTATCTTTTAAGCTGTAATTTTAAATTTTATTTTTAAATTTTTAATGGTTCACTTTCTTTTAATAACTTTTAATTCTTTAATTGTTTGCATATCCTAAATTAATTTCTCTTAATTTTCTTTACAGCTTTTAGTATAAAACTTAATTGCTAATAATCTTGTTACAATTGTTTACTTTTTAACTTTTAAACCCTTAACTTTGTTTAAGCCTTAATTATTAATTTTAACCGTAAATTTTAATTTTATAAATAGTAAATTTAATGGCTCGCTATTCGCGTAACTAGAAATTTTAATACTTTACTGTAAATATAAAAATAAAAATGTTTTTCCTAACTTCGGTTAGGTTTTTGAACCTCTGTTAAAGACTGATGGCGCCATCTGTTGGCATGCCTGCCAAATAATCTAACATCAGACATGTAAACAAGTTGTGTTCACATCTTGCATGTCACCTTCTATATATATGTTTAATCTTTATTTCTTTATTTTATATTATTTTTTTTTATCTTAAACATTGTTTAAATCTAACCTTTATTTTTGGGCATCGTCAACGGACTCTAATTGTACCGATAGCTTTAGCTTTTACGATCTCCTGCTTTAATTGTTAGCAAGCAGGAGGTGTTTTTCTTAACTTTAATCCCTTTGTTTACCTTTATCATTTTTATTCATTAATTTTAAGCAACCCATTTTGTTCAAATGTTTAAATTAAATTAAGATGTGGAGGTATTGTGGTTTTAAAAACCACCTTGGAACTCCGTAACCGGCACGCCTGTTGCCCACACATTCCTAAAATGTTATAGTATTTAATAAATACCTGCACAACTTATCAGCAATGGTTGAAGAAGGTAAATTCAAGTAGCCTCCTGCTTTTACTAGTAGTTGAATTACTTCATGATGATCATTTTTGAACTGCATTCATCAAAGGAGTTCTGTGTTCTCTATCTCTCATATGAATACTAGCTCCATGTTTAAGTAAATATTCAACAATGGCAATATTTCCATCAGCAGAAGCAATGTGTAAAGGTTCGATAATCATAATCACAAGCAGAGATAGGCCCCCTAAAGTATTTTCATATTTTTTAAATGTACATAAAGAAACTAAAATTATTTAGAATAAAAAATTATACTTACTAAAAGATAAGAACAAAGAAACTTTTCAATTAAAATTGCTTATATTCATAAGGGAACGAGCAACAATAGAATTTCATAATTCTTTCATAACTGGCAAAATGAAATGTTAAGGTAAGAATTTAACTAATACTACATTTTCAAAAATCGCATGACACTTTTTCTATAAAAATTAATATTATCAGGAAAAATTAAATTAGCAATATTTTCCAAAAATATACATTATATAACAAAAATTGGAATCTCTAGGATGTATTTACGTAACTGCCAATGGAAGCAATTTGTAATATATTAATTTCTTTAATAAATGCTTTTTGATCAATATTGAGACTAATATTATTTCAAGAATTATAGTGAAAATGGCATAATTTTTAATCACTTACACAAAATCTTGTTCAATCCATTAATGGTTTTATAATAAACAAGTTAACATATATGTACCCCAAAATAAATTTTTCTATTTCTCAATTGATCATATGGGGATAAAGTGATTTCCCAAAAATATGCTTTTTAACAACACTAATAAAGGTATCTGGTGCCTTTTTTGTGGAGAGACTAATGCTTTATTATAAAAATTGCCAAAAAGCAAATGGGTACTTACGTATTAACGGTACCTTGGCAACAGTTGCGCCAATAAAGAGCACACGCGTCAACCGCAGCTACAGATTTCGCGGTTTTTAAGTGGCGCTAATCTAGACTTAAAATTTTTGTTCCAAATAATAAAATATATATGAAACACTTCATTTAAAATCAAAACGCTTTCAAAATATTTTTATTCCAAATAATATTTCTATTAGGAACAGTGACAACAATCGAATCTCTTGTTTCTCTACATATACCACCAAACACCCACTATTGGGGTAATACTCGACCACAATTATTTTTATGTTTAGTAAACAAACTTTCATCAATTTCAAAATGGCAATCTGCAGCTGTTATATTGGCGCCACTTAAAAACCGCCAAATCTGTAGCTATTAAATTGGCGACACTTAAAAACCGCCACGTCTGTCGCCAAGGTAACGTTAATACGTTAGTACCGGCAAATGTTTATAATAAAGTGAAAGCAAATTTACTGACGAACTTGTGCATAATGGTCAATTACAATGCACATTTTGAAAACTATATAAAAAACATAAAACATTATGAAAAAAATACAACTAGCAGGGGAATTTTTTTAATGATATTAACATATTTACACAAAATTTTCAAAACTGAATGTATAATATCTTAAAAATTATTTTGTTTTATAGCAAAATAAATTAAGTATTATTTTATTTCTGGTATTATACTAATCCTATTAGAGATTTTATGTAGTATAAGAAACAATACACTCAGAAAACTAAAAATCTATTTTGAATAATAACTTCAACTATAAAATAAATAATGAATAAAAAAAAAAACATAAAAATAGTTTTGTTCTTAACCAATACAAAAAAAAATATGATTTTTTGATATATGAATTTTTTAATGAATAAAACATAAATATAGTCAGTATAATAAAAAAATTTCAGTCTAAGAAATTGAATTTTTTTTATCAAAACGACCTTATAAAGTGCTTACCAAATTCAGATGCCTTTCTTTCAGTTATATAAGCAATTTTTATTAGTATAACTAAAATATTGAAGAAAAAAAAATTTCTTTCGAAGAAAACAAAATGTAAACTATCATAAAGTAAATTTTTCTTTCATTATTTTATCAAGTGTCAATTTTTCTTGCTTTTTCTATGTCTTAGATAATGAATACATGTAAGATAATAAGATATGAGTTTTGAAGTTATCCTTTATATAAATACCACTGTAAAGCTTTAATTCCCAACTGAAAAATCCATATTGATGCTGAGAACTTTCCTAAACGATTTTCTTTTGAATATATACATCCAAGTACTTTTGGAAATCTGAGGATTGTGGTAAAGAAATTTTAAGTACTCTTCTAATATCTTTATGGAAAATGCAAATACAACATCTTTAAGGAATTCAGATGTAAAGCAAGAAAAAGGTCTATAACAATGTCTACAAGACAGAAATAATTTCTTATAAAATTATAATAGGAATTATTGTTCAATGAAATACTTTCATGATTAAAGAATACAGTATTAAATATTGTGATAATAAAAGACAAGGTAATACTAATGAGATCAATAAAATTAAGGCATTTTTTAGCTTTTATCATATTAGCAATATCATATAGTATATTAGCAAATGAAAAATTAATGTGTTTAAATTCTTTTACATGGATTTAAAATAAAAATTTAATTACAATAAAAACATACTTTAACACTTATGTAAATAACGTAAATATTTACGGCAATTTTGTTAAAATGTCACATTCTAGGTTTGCAAAACTGTTTCACTATTTTTTAAAAGTTCCATTTAAGTATAGTTTTACATGATTTTTAAATATTGCTTAGTAAGAACAAAGCTATACATTTAACACTAGTTTAATAAAATTCCACCTATCCTTATAGATACATATTTTTTTAACCTTATTAATTCATTAAAAATTATAATACTTATACTCACAAACTGCCTCATAATTTCAAGTTTTTCTAAATTCCCTTCAGATACAATGCTGCATAATATTGCAGGAGATATTGCATCCCTTAAAGCATCTACTTCCTATTGAAAGAAATTATGCAACCTTTTAGTATATTATATTGGCATTTAAAAAATATTTAAATAAATATTAAACATGATTATGTAAACAGAATAGTAATTATGTAGTTAAATTTGATAATTTTCTTATTTTCACTTAGTAAAATGGGAATTTTGTTAAGTTAAAAATACAACATTTAAATCAATTTAATGAAAGCTATATATGTAGCATTTATCATAACAAATAATGCTACAAAATTTCGTTTTATAATTAAATTCATTTTTAAGTAAATCAATAATAACAAAAAAGGCAGCAAACTTAAAATATCACCTTAAAATGCTTCCCATTTTAATTGCTGCAATTTAAATATTTAATTCCATTAAAGCATTAACAAGATCAAATTTTAATTAACAAATCACGGATAATACTAGTCTTAAAACTTGAAAATTTTAAAATGTAGTAAAAATCAAAGCAGATGTAGTAATATCATTTAAAATTATTTGATTTTACAATGTTTTTAATTCGAACACCAGATAGCATGATGTAAATTAAATACCTCTGAAGATGATAATCGAAGAGTTTTAATAATTGCAGTTACAACATCTAAATCTTCAAATTTCGTTTCTTTATATACAGTTAATTCACCACGTAAGTTAGCTTTCATCATCTAAAAAGAAATAAAAATCCTAGAAAGAGTTTTACAAATATATATATAAGTTAAAAGAAAACAAAGCATGTTTTAATTTACATATTTATCAAATTGAAATATCCATGATAGAAACAAATAGAAATTTAAATTTCGATTTAGTGGATGCTTATTATACCAACTTTGTAGATTATGAAACTTAACAAAAGGATCATACACGGTTTAAATGTTTAAGCTATAAAAACATAAAATATAGAAACCAATAATAGATTTATTGAAACCTTTAATACTTTTATTCTTCAAATAAAATAAATCCAGTGCAATATGCAATTTTCTGTAATGTATTGGATGTGGCAAACATGTAATACTCATGCTAAATCTGATTAAATTTTTCATTTCAAGTGCCTCTTCAAAAAGTATTTAACAAAAAGATCCTATCTCTGTTTATTACATTAATTATGATGAACAATTGAATGACAGTACCGAAAATACATATTCAATAAAAAACTAGTATCATAAACAAATATTCTACAAACACAAGTTTTGCTACAAGTTTTTTTTTTTTTTTTTTTTTTTTTTTTAAATTACTTTAGAATGAACAGATTTCAACATAGCAACAGTAAAACTATTACCAGGAAGAAAATTAAACAATTATGCAGTGATAAATTCATTATTAAAAATTATAAATATTGATACAAATAAACAATTTAATATAAAAATGTGTTTAAAAACCCTTTCTTAAAAATATAACAGATAGTCATGAGCTTTCATTTGAATTAACAATGAAGAATAAAACCTTACTTTTAAAAACTTTTTCACTTTTAATGGCTCATTAAATATCATGAAAGTTCATATGCAGTATTATATCAGGTTCCTTAAATGTATTCAAATTTCTAAAAATTAAAACTAGTGAAAGAATATATAAATGATTATATATAACTATATAAACTAAACTTATGTGTTGCCCATTTTTGTTATACCATTATTTCAAGAATTTTATTGAACATATTGAGACCTGAGATGATTCTAAATCCCTTTCATAAAAACACTGCAATACTGCAAAACATGATATTGCAGAATACTATCATGTATATTCATTCTTATCTTACAACATGACCAGTATAAAAAATAAGTAATTTGGGAAACCCAAATCAATTTTTTTTCAAAATGTTTTAGGAAGAATAACTTTTTTTAATGGGAATGATCTAGAGATATCAGCAGTACACCAAAAAGAAAAATTATTCAAATTAATATAATTATTACATATAATAAATTTAAACAATTAATCAATATGAAGTTAAAACAAGCTTTCTAAATATTATAATTTTTTACTAATGTGAAATTTTATAGATACCAAACACATAATAAAATTCAAATACATTTTTTCTTAAAAATTTTCAATTTATTTTAAATGTTTTAATATAAATCAGTGCAGTCCAACCTGCAGTTAGAAGTGCTATAAATGCGACCCAACATGAAATCATTAATCTCTGTAAAATATTGAAATTTTCATTAAATAATCTGGTTTTTTTATTCTAATTATACACAAATACATAAAAAAAATGAAGTTTTATTTTACTTAAATTTCAAACTATATTTCTTTTGTTATATTCTGCAAGATATTTCGAATATCAGTTAATAAAACTTTTTTATTTGATCAGTGATTAAAAAACATTATTGAAAAAAAAAGTCAGATTATTATGCTACAATGTTTTTGCTATGTGTTATGTGGGATATCCAAAACTGCATTTTTACAAAATTTTTTGTTTAAGAATTCTACTTAAATAGGTAATAATTCATGTGCAGTCAAAGACAAGTGTTTATCTTCAAATATGGCTGACAATAGTTTTTTTTTTTTTTTTTTTTCAAATGTGGTGCAAGAAGTAAAAAGATTACACAGATCTGTTCTACATCTTAGTTTATCTGTATGGTTCAATTAACTTTTTCAATATTCATCTTCGTGAGTTGAATTCTAACCTCTAGTTTTAGAATCTTAACCTCTTGTTTCTCTTCTGGAGAATTCAGGTTTAAATAAATGCTTTTACAATAGTTGAAAAAAAAAATAATAATAAATAAGAGGTGAATTTATATACTAAGTTTATTGATGAATTAAAAAAAATAGCAAAAATAATCAATTAATAAAGAAAGACCTTATAATTTTATATTTTATTTTGCAGAATGAATAGAATAAATAACTAAAAAGTAAAATCCTACGTAAAACATTGTTTTACATATATCAGTATTATTATACCTAAATTTATCATTCAATCACAGGCCATTTACAGTAATTTTATTATATATAATTTATCAAAATATATTTTGTAATATATAGATTCTTTATAGAAAAATCACGATGCTGCGAATTAGAAATCCCCTAGCCTTTTTATGCACGTATATAAGCATAAAAAGGCTAGGGGATATGAGGATCTTTTACAAATTTGGGCATTGAGGTGAAACTATTTATCACAGATGCCAACTTCTAAGCATTAAAAATATTTAGCTTAAAGCACAATGCCATTTTGGGATGTATTTAGTGGTTTTTAAGAAAAATGACAGGGAAGTGAGAAAAATTAACACGAAAAAAACAATAAATTTACTATACAATGAAAAACGAAACTCAAAAAGAATTCATAACTATTTGTATTTAAAAGTTTTTCGAACAATGTACTTTTAAAATTCATTAGCAGAAATGCTGCAATTTTTCACTGATTTTTTTTAAAACTGAAAGATTGGAAAATTGATAAAAAAATGTAAACATTTTTGGTAAATTGAAAAAAAATTGCATGAATGTATTTAGAAAATCAACTTTCAATTATTAACCTAAATAATCACAAGACAAACTATTTTAAACATAAATTCTTAAATTACTTGAAAGATCTACTGCTAAGAGCAATTTTATTTTAAAAAGTAATATTTTTTCGATGCTTAGAGAAAAATATGATGCAAGATTTACTTTCTATACTATATATTTAACACAATAAATATATATATTCTATTATACATATTTAACATAAAAATATATTTTCTATAATGCATGTCTAACACAACTATATATTTTCCATAATACATATTTAGCATATGAAGGGTAACAGGTTACAGCTCCTATTTTCTATTTATTCTGAAGAATAAGATACAACATCGTTGTACTAGAGATAAGCGTAAAAAAAAAAAAAATAACAAAACAACCACAACATTCTTTTTTCATAATCCTAGATAATACTAAACTGATGTAAATCATTTTTATTTAATACTGGCTGATCATAAAATTTCATTAAATAATGAAATTCATAAATGTATATTAAAGGAATGCTAAAAGTTGAAACAATTGTTATTTTTTTAAAAAAAAGAATGTTTTACAAACTTGTTATTAGTGCTTTAACTTATTGGTGACACAAACCCATAGAAGTTCAGAATTTTTAGAACTAACAAACCATAATTGTTTTTTCTTCTTCTAGCATATTTACAAACATTTCCATTTCAATTATTTTTATCATTATCTAGTAGAACATTATAGCACATATGAATACATATTTGAAAAAAAAAAAAAAAAAACATTCCCAACAAAAATAATAATCTTATTTTGATTCGTTTAAATTAAGGGGAAAAAAATAATAATCTACATATTATCACTATAAGCATGACTAACTCAAAAACAATAACATATACAGGGTTTGCAAAAAGTCTGCATAAACTTTAACATTCATATAACGAAAAGGACAAATAATGATATGGAAATGCAATTTTTACTAAAAGCATTGTCAAGATATGGGAGCTTTTTAACAGCAAAAAAAAAAAAAAAAAGATTGTAGTACAAGAAGAAAGAGGTGCTAACAAGTATTTTCATCGGGAAGTATGCATGATAAATATATATTTTCTGCAATATACAAAGAAAGAGGTGTAGTACAAGAAGAAAAAGGTGGTAACAAGTATTCATCAAATAAGGATTATAATAGTATATAACAAGTATTCATCAAATAAAGATTATAATAGAACTTACTACTAGATAGACCTCTCATGAATTTGATGTGTAGAATAAGTTACTGTGCAAACGTTACCTATAACAGATGTAGACTTATTAGCTACACAGAATAGAAATGAACATACACAGAAAATGATCAACTATATTTTAATGGAGGTTTTGTTACAAGTAGTTCCACATGCCCTGAATCATAAGATAAAACAGATTGGAGCAAATTTAAGTATGCAGTACACAGTGCACCATCTCCGGATGTAAGGGTGCAATTTCGGATTAAATTAGTGAGTCAACTTATACTGCACATCAAATTGATTATTCATTTCATTGAGTAGTCAATTTTATTATAATCATCTTTATTTGCATAATTCTGGAAGATAAACTCCTACTGTTTCCTTCTTGAACTACAATTTTATTTGTTGTTAAAAAAAAATCCCTCATCCTGATAATGATTTTAGAGAAAATTGCATTTCATCATTATTTGCTTCATTTTTTTTTCAATGGAATTTTAATGTTTATATGGACCTTTTGCTCATCCTGTACAAATTAAAAATTTTATACATGGCTATAAAGAGATTGAAAAAAATCATAAAAAATAGAAAAATACCAAAATCTAGAGAATTGAATGTACATGCATTGAAGAATATCACCAAATGTAAATATGAACTACGGAACTAGCAATATTTATCTGAATTTGTATGAATTTTTTTCCTTTAAAAATGAAAACAAATGTAATATAAATAACATTTTAAAACAATGACAACATTAAATAAGTAGCATGATAAAAGTAATGGAATCAAGAAAAATTTAAGAAATATGTAATAATCAGTAGCCTTGGTCATGTAGACATGTTTCTATACACTTTCATTGGTTCAGAATATTCAAATATACAAAAAAACAATTTGTTATCCATCCAAAATTTCACACCAAATACTGCACTAAACCATTAGAAAACGCTGTGTAAAAGCTACACAATTTTCGAAATAATGTTTTAAAGGTCACTAAACTATATTTCAAGGTAAATTTTGAAAATTGCTATCAACAGAATTCAATTTTTGTTTTATTAAGAAAAACCAATACAATTTTAAGTGATTCTTTTCATTGTGTTCATGATAGAGTATAAAATTAAGAGGAAAAAATTCATCTCTGATATGAAACTATTAAGTTAAAAATATTGGAAACATTTCATAATTGTTGTACGTAAAACTAAACATGGACAAATACCTATATCAACTTTATCATAACAGTGATGAAAAAACTTGGACACCTTAAGAAAAAGGAATAAGAAATTAATTCAAAATAGTTTAAGTATATTTATGATAGGAAAAATTAAATAAACTTTTAAATATGTACTGCATAAAAATCAATTTTAAACAAAATAATTACACAATATAAATTATAAATTATACCTTTTCCTGGATATCTGATAGAACATTACTTTTGCTTAATCATGTTCCTTTTCTCATCATGAAAAAAATCTTGATTGGTTAATGCAATCTTGCTAAATTGAACAATGAATTCACAGAAAAGTTGAAACAATAAATGCAAATAAAGAACAGAAACAGATTTCTCAGAAGAGAAACTTTGAGAAATAAAACTTACTTTTGCATAATCATCACATTTCAAACAAATATGTATCTATTAGAAGAATACAACTTAACACAGGAATTAAGGCAGTGGTACTGAAAAATTTTATTTTTGCAATTCCATAGCAAGACAAAATTTTATTGTCAACCCCATAAATTTTTACACCACTAAATATTATAACTTTAATGTTTTCACTTTATACAAACAATAATAGCAATTTTTTTTCTCAGAAATTTAAAATTCTGAATATAATTATTCTTAGTTACAAGTAATCAATTATATTGAAAAGCAACAATAATTAACTGACCAACATGCTGTTGTCAGGCCTTTTTCCTCTTTGGACAAATTCTGCCACTTATTTATTTTAAGGGTAAAACAATTCTCCTTAATAACATCTACCTAGGCCTCCTCAATCTTCTGGTGGCAATTGGTTTAGACAAAAGATTTGTTTCAATGTGCAGCTGTCATACATATGAATAAATAGCTAATGACAAATATTTATTTTTTTTTTCAGAAAAAATAATAATAAACTTAAATCATCAGTCATCAATGAAATGGATAAACTATAACTAAAAGCTATTTTTTCAGATTAAGTAGAAATAGAAAATTCTCTCAAAATTATCAAGAAATATTTGGTTTGAATTGAAACAAATGAGGTAAAAAAAAAACCCTTCATTATATGCTGTGAAAGGAATCAAAACTTCTAATATTTTTAAATTCAAAACTGAGAATTTCTTACCGATCATAGACAAATTACTAGAAATTTGGAAATTCTGAAAAGTGTATAAGCTTATAAAATAAATTTCTTAAATATAAATTAATTTTAATAAACAAAAGGCTAGTTAGTTTGCTTATTTAAGAAATTTGTCATGCTCCCCCTATATTATATTCGCATACTTCTTGGAGGCTGTGCAACTGAGAACCACTTAATTAAGGGATAGGTCTATATGCAAGTGATTTTTATTTTAATATGCTACTGATAATCTCGAACATTCTATGAGAACAAATGTCTAAGTAAATGTAAGCTTCATGATTTTTCTTAAAAATTAACATTAAACAATTTTTTTAAATAAGAATATTTACGGTTTATTAAATAATAATGTTTTATAATTGATTAATTTGACCAAATTCCCTGTAAGAAAGTGAACTTAACATTTAAAGTATACTTTTAATCTAATTTTCAAAAATACAGTTTTTAATGGATTTAAAAATGTATAAAACATAATTAGTCAATATAATTACTGACATTATAAGAACATGAAAACATTTTATTATTTATAATATTATTGAATAAAATTATTATCTGTCAATTTAATTCTGCAATGTTAAAATTAGAATAAAAGGTTTAATTAATAAACAATCGACATTTTAAAAATGAGTTGAATTACATTATTATAGTTATTTGGCTCTATAACATGCAGAACAAAAAATTATGACTTTTGAAGGCAAAACTTACATTTCTTTTTGTTTGAATTGTCCATTCTTTTTTACTAAGTACATAACTCAATTTAGTTAACGCTGCTTCAAGGGTCATGTCAGATCCAGGAACAACACCTACATCAACAAGAGCCTACAAATGAAATATTAGAACATATGCTATGTGTTTATTGAATAATGAGAAGATGTTAATAAATTTAAAACAAATTAATAATTGTTAAAAATAACTTAATAAGATGCATAGAATTAAACATATTAAAAATAATTATTTAAACAGAGAGAAGAGACGTTTCAAATCATTAAAATTAAATTAATACATATTATTAATTCCATTTGTGACAAACATAACATTAGATACTTTTCTTATTCAATTTTAAGGACTAAATATTTATTGATGGAAATTTATTGAAAAATTTCTTTATTACAATTATGACAGTACAACAGCATCTTGAAACAATAGTGTTTACGCACGATGGAGTACTTGCACACATAGGCTATTACATAAAAGAACTATTCTATAGCATTGTTATAATGAAATAATCAAAATCATAACTTCTGTATTGGTTGACCTGTATTACATCCAGACTCAAATTCAAGTGATTTTTAGGACTAGAATTATCTTTAAGATTTAGTTTCTAGTCACAATATTTAATTTTTGACAGATTTTAAAGACCATATATCAGACACACAATGTACTAGCTATACTTGACACATTAGGTACTAATAGTATAGCTTATTTCCAAGAAAGGTAACCTCTGTTCACCTTTAATTAAATATAGCAAAATGTGCATTAGATAAAGTGGATACATGATATCTTAAAATAAAAAAAAAAAATTGATTAATTTTAATTTTGAATGCATTTATACTTTTTTACAGGTTGAGAAAATCAGAAACTATTATTCTTCATTCTCGGGAAAATTAAGAATTTGTTTTTAAATTTAATAATAATGTTTAAAAGTAAATTTCTATAATTTTACTGATTATCTTTCATTTATAAAAATTTAATAAACATACTCTTCCTGTTTCATAGGATGGATCCACTTGACCAAGAGAGCATTGTGTGCAATTTACAATTACTACTCCCCTTCGATGAGCACGTTTGAATTCATCAAAAAGATCTTTCCTTTGTGATGGACCATTTCCAGCTCCATATGTCTGTAATACAACACCCTCTATCGGTGGACTTAGGAAGGCACGAACCTGTATTAAATTAAGTATACAACTTATATTTTAAAGCTTGGAACAAGAATAAAGGATTAACAGCTACATGTTTTGTCAAACATTATAATTGTAAAAAACCATTAAAATAATCTTACTAATGACAGAAATTATTTTTGCAATAAAATATAATAATTAATAATCCCTTTGTTCGGAAACATACTATGCTATCCACCAGGCTATTTAGGCCTCTTTCTAGAGTAATATAAAATGTTGTGATTTAAAAATTTTTTTTGAAGGTATTAAGTTTGAAGAATTTTATAATCTTAAGTAGTTTTCCAATAAATAACTTTGAATTTAAAAATGTGCTAGCATGCCTAGTAAATGTAAATAGCACGGCCAAATTTTTGAATATTAAATGCACTCTTCATAAAAATATGATTACAATTTTTAAATTTGAGTAACATTGTAATAAATGTATTAGTATTAAAAATATAAAACTTTGAATACATGCTTTTTATCAATTCTATTTTTATTATTATGTACAGCATAATGTAAATACTTAAAAGTCGAGATTTAAATTCAATTTTATATTAAATTTATACCAGCAAATGAAATAAAAATCCTAACATAACTTTATGTAGTATAATTTATACTTTCATACTGCATAACTTTATAAAAATTATGTGTCTATTCAAAGGATGAGCTAAAGCATAAAATGGAATAAGTTTTATTAAGATATTTCAAAACATTTTAAAATGTTGTTTATTAATTATTTATAAGCTTCTAACATGATAAATGATATGTGATAATAAACATGAATATGATAATTAAAGAGTAAAATGTTACTATCTCATAATTTTAAGTATTCAGTATAGAAAAATCAATCCAACGAATATTGATTCTATTTTCAGAAATTAAGAATTTAGGTTTTAAAGAATAAATAGCATAGGAAAATTTAGAAAACATTCCCAAATTGTAATCTTGTCCCTTCTATTTTTTTTTAAATAAAATAAAGACAACAGTAAATACTTAAAAAAAGATGGGAAAAAAAATCCTCATGTTTCAGATTTTGTTGCCCTTTTTCTCAAATACAAGTCCTTTTACCAATTAATTATTTCTTACAATTCACATATTAACACAATTTCTGATAAACATCATTACAATGAAACAACAAATACAATATTATTGATTCCCGTATTTAATGATTTCATGTATATTACATCATTTTCATTGCTCCCAAATAATTTAATATTTTTAATTTCTAAAAATGATCTTCACAAAATGATCATAGAGTGACAAACCAAACCCAGAAAATTTACTAGGCTTGTAATGTTAAAAAGTCTCAGAATTAACATTGACAATTTGAAACATTTCTTTTAGCAGTGAGAACTCAAAACGATTTTTCTAAAATAGCAGTAATTATGATGGAAATAAAAGTATAGTGGCTGCTTATTGAAATTAGATACAATGCTCCCTCTTTTTGTGTAAAAAAAGGGCGACAATTCTGAAGACAAAAGACGTATTTTAGAATCCCAGTGACTGATAATCTTTTATCACATTTATTTAACCAGGATGTTTGGTTAATGCTGCATAAATAGTGCAAGGTGAGAATTCTTGCTTCGAGTAAACATAAAACGATGAATAGTTATGCTATGCTGTGATGAACAGTTTTCAAGAAAAGTGCAAAATAAAAAGTATGAGATTACATTTGGTGCACAGAAAATAAGCCTTAGTAGAGACAGAAACAGAGATAATAACATATGACATTGTGCTTACATAACAGGGAGGCCACTCTCCAGACAAAGTAAAATTCCTAACTTTTCCAGGTGAAATTTAGAAAAATTCCAGATCATTCGCGTAAAACTAGTTCACCATATAAGCTATTTTAAAAACCCTACGAATATGAAAATTATACTACATCAGTGATTAATAATATTTATATCTAAAATATCGTAAAAAGTAACGGATTTAACAAATATTTTCAAAACTTGACCGTCCTACGGAAATCCATAAAACAAGAATATTCTTTGATATCACTAGAACCTTAAATCATAACAGATTTGTCATGGTAAAAAGGAAATAATTTTCCGATAGAAATAACGTTGTACTACTAGGTGAAATCTTTTACTATAGGATTATCAAGGCTTACTATATACTACAACAAGCTTAGTTAGCAAGTTACGGAAATCCCCTGATAAGTAGACAACGTGAGCTACAATCTAATAACAGCGTTAAATGGTAATTTTAGAGAGGAAAAGATCCTTTAATATTTTCTATAATTAAAACATATCTTTATAATAAGCAGTGTCTCGACAAAAACGGGTCAAAAGAACGTCGTATAAGCGAAATTGTCGAATGTAAAACCCTCAAGTTAAGAACAAAATAATTATATTTTGCAACAATTCAATTGAAGAAATAACTACAATTATAGTAACAGAATTGTCTAAAATAAAATAAGAATAGTGATAAATGTTAAGTTGTTTCAGGTTTTAGAGAAATGTTTTAAAACAAACTTTTTAAATAAACTTTCTGTTCACTTCTTCTATTTTTGCAGCATCATTTCTTCTAAGTTCTTGCAAATCAATGTTTTAAGCACTGTTTCTATAGTCTTAACACCAACATTAATGATATTTTATGAGGCAGAACGCATGGTGGAAAATAAGTTTTTGAATTTTTTTAGTATTAGTTCTTCAATTTTGTTGACGTTGTCATCAGTTATTTCATACTGAGCAAAAACTCATCTCTGGTTTCCATTTCCATATTTTCATCTGCGCCAAGCAGTTGATTTCATTATTTGAAAAAAAATATGTATATTAAAGAATACAATAAAAACTACTAACCACTTCAACTGTGATGCTGGGGAATAGCCTGAGCAATCCAACATTATGATTTAAGGAGTTGTGAACACTAAATTTTTCAATGCTTGAAGGACGAAAAACATTTCGCCATTCAACTAAAGAGAAATGCAAACATTTAAAAATACTAAATAAATACAAGTTTTAAAATGTACAAATATTTCAAATTAGCATACTTATTAGAAGATCATTCAAATGAAAACCTTGCATGCAATCAGACAAATAAAAACATCAAAAACATTTTTAGAAATAATTTATTGAGCAAATGAGAAACATGCACATCCTTTTTCTACATAATAGTTTGTACACTCAAAACAAGTTCTATAATTGTTTATAAGGTACCTAGTGTGTGTTTATTTAATAAATAAACATTAGTTTGGTTAGCAATAGATAAAGGACAGTTCCTTACATTTTCATTCTTACAAAACATGAATTTGCAGATATTTCATCCAAAGTCACAGCAATTTTCCATTTATTGAATGTTTCAACAGAAATGCTGTCTGCCATTACAATTTATTTTTTATCAGGATGAGGCGCAATTTTCAGAAATGCAGAATTTTCTCAATAAACTAGTTGCAGTAATAAATATTCATTAACATACTGCATTTTCATTTGACCATTAATTTTGATAGATTTTATGCTCCTTGAATGATCAAAATTCTTTTAACAGAATGCTGGGTTTTTTTCCCTTGCACATTTCTACAATGGGCAGTCATCTTTATACTGTTACAGGCTTCGTTATGTGTTTCTGCCATCTACTGGATTTTCCTTCTATTATTAGCATCAATATTGCCAATTTAAAGACAGTGAAATAAAATTTTGAAATTCACTGAAATAATTTACGGTTTTTATTTGACTGACTATAGCATTTTCCTATTTAATGAACCCCAAAACATCAAAGTAATATTTATATCAAATTAAAAATATTCATGCTATCAATTAAAAAAAAAAAAAAAGCCAGCAATTTATATTTTTTTGCAACCAAGTTTATTGAAGATGCTTTTAAAAAGTTACAATGTATTGAAAATATTCAAACTCAATAATACGTCTTACTTTAACCTACAAATAAAATAAAAATCTAAGAAATGTCTACCAAGTCATTTGAAAACATAAAAGGTAAGAGATACTCAAACAGATAAATTACTTACAGAAATGCATTTTAACAACTGACCAGCAAACATAAATAAAAATAAATTTTACTATAAGAAACTTAATTTACAAAATACACAGTAAAAAAAAAAAAGAATTAATTAAAGAAATATATTAAGAATTTTAGCAAGATATCTAGAAATCTAATAAAGCAAATGATCATTTAAAATTAATTAAAAATAATCTATTACGGAATATTACTTAAAATTAATAGAAATAGCAAAATCTAAAACTTAAATAATTTTGATATTAAACCCTTAAAACACTCAATAATACCAATTAAAAATTTAAAGAATAAAATAAATCAGCACAAACAAAAATATTTTAAGAATCCATATTAAATTAATTTTCATAAAGGGAAAATAAATTAATGATTTTTGTATCAATAATAATAAAATTAAAAATTAAAAGAATGAAAGGAATGTAGTAATATAATAATATACTAGAAGAAATTGATATATTTTTATTTTATTCATTTTATCGAATTATTTGCACTGATAAAGCATTTTTTTATATTTAAGGAATAACACTGTTTCACAATCAATTAATAATACTATAATTTTCTGCCGATACTCTGCATAATCATTGTAACTGTTTCCTATACCAATGGCATAAAAAATGTTATGAATTTAAAATAGAGAGAAATGGAAAGAACATATGCAAATAAGAACTACAGTGACAACAAAGGAGATGGTATTTTTGACGATTTGTAATCTTTACATTTTCCAGAAATGAGAAGTATCAAGGTTGTTTATTAATTTGGGCTATTTACCTCCCCCTTTTTTTTATCTTTTCTATGCTTTTTTATCCACTAGTACACAGATATATGATGCACAATGCTTTGCATCATATACAGAAGGTTATATTTCTTTCTTAAAATTAAAAATTTGTTCATTTTTATCTCACACAAAAATGTTATTGTTAATTTTATTTATATATATATTTTTAAAAAAGCAATTTTAATCGGCGTTTTTATAGAACTGATTTTTATCAAACAGAAAATAATATTATTTTAATCCCTACTGTCAAATTCTAAAGTTTTTTTTTTATATAAAACTACAGATTATAGGCAGGAAATCTCAGTCATAGGTTGGACCATACTCATCCCTATGCCGGGTAAATTAAGGAAAGTTGGGCAAGGGCCTAATTACCCCTCCTCATAAAAAAAATCACCGATTACAGAAACATGAAGCTTGAATTGCATAATGCTCGTGGTGGGAAGTGCAGAAACTTGAGATTCCAGATGACTGCTATCTTGCCTGCCCTTTTGAGGATGATATGCATATGATGTGTTAGCATTAGGAGGAAAGCCCAAAGGAAACTCTGAGGCAGATGAAATCAATGCCCAAAACAAATATTAAGTAAGAACCACTCACAAATAACATTAAAAGGAAGGTGTATAAGTGGATTGACCATATACTAAGAATGTCTTCAGCTAAAATCCCAGCAGTAGCGTTAACATGGGCACTGGAAGGTAAAAGGAAAACTTATGTTAACTTGGAAGCAAATGGTAGAAAAGAGAGGAGCTAGGCAAAGTGGGCAAGCTGATCAGAAGTAAGATCTGCTGTGGATGACCAGTTGAGATGGTGCAATAAGCCAAGGGCCTTATGTGCCACTGAGCACAAAGAGGATAATTAAGTATAGGCAGGAAATTACAGTAATTAAATAAAGCTCTGATTATAGAATTGAATTTAAACACATAAAAAATTATAAGAAAAGTCTGACCATGTATTCCAATTCCCATTTTGACTAAAGGTGACAGGTTTGGTGAACTGAATGCATCTAAACTAGAAGTACTGATTTTACTAGATCTATTTCCTCTTAATAGTTTGTTGTTAAACAGAATAGTAACCTAAAAATAAAAATTTGTTTTACCAAGATATGATTTTATTCTCTATCAAAAGAATATGTCAATAACACTGAAGAGCTAATTGCAATAACAATGATAATTTTACTATCAGTTATACTAATGAAACTACAGTTTATTTTCATTAAACTGCCTTTCAAAAGCCACCACCTCTTGTCGTTAAACTGTTAAAATTTATGAATGGAGGTTTGGGAAAATTTTATATGTATATATATATATATAAAATTTCATATAATTTTTATAAGATGTAGCATAAAATATTTCATATAACAAATAAATTATTTTATTCTTTCACTGAAAGAAAATATCTCATACACTATTTATATATACATGCAATATTTATATATTATCAAATTAGCACATAAGAAATTAATTCTTAAAAAATCAATCATTCAAACCTACAAATAAATGAATAATAGGAATAGCACATAAAACATTTTAAGCTTGAACATTTCTAACACATTATAAAATATATATATATATAAAAGTAATTAACTACTCACTGTATGTTTTCCCTGAAAATTAAAGGAGTTATTCAAAACAAATTATTTAAAAAATAAATTTAAAAAAATTTAGAAACAAATTACAGAATATTAAACCTTTTTACTTCAGAATAAATATTTATTATAACTTCATATTAATTTAAAGAACAAAAAAAAAAAAAAAAAAAAAAAAACAAATCATTTAATACTTGGACTCATTGGCATAAACATTTTATATGTTGTTAAAAGTATGCATCAAACATAAGAAAAAAAAAAATATAGAAAAATATGAAACAAATATTTTACAAATTTGTGCAATATTTAATAAAAAATGAAAATTAGTACTTATTTCAATTAGATTAATTATTATAGATTTATTGATGGTGTAATAAAATAAATCTAGTTAAAATCAATAAGATATTAAGGAAAAGATCACAATTTGTCAGGGATCTAATTTGCAGCTTTCAATACCAAATTTATTTATTTTTATGTTTTAAAAACACCATATGATTACAAATAAAAACCTTCATTTCTTTAATGAACTCATAAATAACATACCTCAGGAATGCAGTAATTCCCAGCAATTATTAAAGAATTCATAAGATTATCCCTACCATCACTTCGAGCTTCATATAAAGGAATCTAAATATAAAAATTAAATACTGAATAATATTAACACATATTCAGCTTAACAATTTTCAAGAACTAAGATATTAATTTTTAAGCAGATAAAAAAATTTAAATCACAAAAGATGAACATAGAGATACTTTATAAATTTTATATAGGGAATGCCATTTTTCAAACCAACATAATATTCCCTGTAAAAAGCTATCAATTTTCTGCACATACGGTCAAACATATTTGAATTTTAAAAAACACAGAAAATTATTCATTATGATTTCCTACTTATCTTCCTGTCATAATTTGTGGTAAAAATAGATTTAATTTATGGCAATCAGTACCTATACGAAGTTCTACATTTGTATCGAAATTGTAAATATTTGATTGCTCGCATTATCATATAACAAAGTCTCACCTTGCTTATTTTCATTTCATCATATACAGTACCAGTAAGTTTCTAATTCCAAATTCCTTTTTGGGGAATTTTTATAGATTTGCTGATTTTATTTTAATACAATTTAACACTGTGATTGAAATGTTTTTTCCCAAGCTAAATAATGAGAAACTCAAATTTGGGAAGTGGTACGCAAACAAATTCTCTTATAACGAAACCTTAAAGTATTACTCTCTGAACAAATCAAGGGTCTTTAGTATACAGTATAAATTTTGAATTTTGCTTAGGCTTTTTGTAAAAATGATTTTAATACTTCCTTTAATTACTTTTTACACTAAAATTCCAGAATTATGGAAAATAAATGCTTCATTATAGATTTAAGATTTTTAGAAAGATCTCTATTTTGCGATATATAATAAGGGTGAGACAATAATATTTGATGATTGACACCTCTTTCATTTTATCATATTTGAAGTTCTGAAGAGTTAGTAAAAAATTATATTAATAAATAAGCAACAAAATTATAGTCTAAATCCTTTTTTTTCTATCTGATTATAGATAATCTGCAAAATGTTATTACCACTGTTTGATAACTATATTCATAATATAAATTTATAGCAAAATTTTTGATTATCTTATTTTTTAAAATAATTTCTTGTAATATAACTATTTAATATTTTATCTTACAGAACTACTCTTTCAGTTTCAAGCATTCCCATACCTTATTATAAAATACTTGTTAAGTAGCTTGATTGCTTTAAAAGTAATTAATAATTAATATGTAAAACAGGTAGCACATACTGCAGGATAATCATTAAAAAAAATAATGACATTTTTAGAGTGATTACCTCTTCGTGTAGCCACATTTTTTAATTATGGACAAATTCACTATAAACATATTAAAAACCCTCCAAAAGGCAATCAATCTAAATTCAACAAATGACCAATTCTAAAAGAATCATATTACACTAATTTTCTTAAACATCTTGAAGATATTATACAAATATAAGTATTTAAAAAAATACAATCTGCTTCACAAATATCCAAAACTTGACTTAGGAATTGGTTTATTATTAAAAAAATTTAGAAATACTACAAAAAGGTTGATAAAAGGTCAATGGCAAAGTTTTAATACATGAGTTGTATTTTACAGATGCTTTTCATTCAGATATAAAATTATTCCTAGAGGCAGTTGTAAAAGATTGCCATAATGTGTAATATTTTAAAAACGCTATAAGTTGAAACTTTTATTCATTGTTTTAATTAAATAAATTATAGACAATAAATTAACTTTTTATGAAGATAAAACAGAATTACTGAATGAAAATTTTTCTAAAAAATTTTAATCTAATTTTCTTTGCTTAAATATTTCATAAAAGACACTTGTTAACCATAATGATCTCTAAAACCAGAAGAAATGACTTAATTGTAATAAAAGTAAGGATAGATATTTTTTAGAATTCTTATAAAAGTTTAAATGAAGAACATCCTTATATACATCTTTTTTATATAAAAAAATTATTACTATATAATTGTTCAATTTTTAAGAGTAAAATAAATGTTTTTTTTTTTTTAGAGTATACAGAAGTAATAGACAAGAACTTAAAAAAAAAAAAAAAAAAAAAAAAAAAAAAAAAAACAATAAAATATCTGCTCAGTCTGATTAAAATCAGAAATAGTTGAAATTTTAACAACAAAGTATTTTAAATAATTAGCAAGCAAGTATTTAGAGAAGCTTAACTTCCTCAGTTTATTATTTGCATTTTTCTAAAAAATTTCAGTTTTGTTGCTCAGCTTATGTACACTTCGGATCTTGAATAATTTCGTCGCTCCCTTTTGTCTTTGTCTGGGACGTTTGAATGTGAGGCACCTCATAGTTTTTAAATTGTGAATGTTATGATGGTTTTGCTATACAATTTGCATGCAACAAATAGCACTAGTCGGTTTTATTGTACAAAATGGTTGAGTTTCTAGTTCACTCCTTGTCAGTTCTCCTTTGATTTCAGTGTTGAGAACTATCAGAAAAAAAAAAAAAAAATCCAATAATTTAAGATAAAAAAGAATTTTGCTGTGTTCTTTATGCATATAAAACAAAACATAAGTTATGAAATTTTTTTCCCTTCTATCAACAAAAATCTGCAATGACATATTTATTAGGTAAACCAAATTTCAATTCAATAAATTTTAATATATTAGAAAAAAATTAAATTTTTTGCATTCACCCTTGTATTTAAAGAGCAAACATTATAAAGCTACACATATTTATTTACATACTTGTGATCCTGTAATGATAACTGTTTTACCAAGGTTCTCTAGCATGAAAGAAAGTGCTGATGCAGTATATGCCATTGTATCAGTTCCATGTAAAACAATAAATCCATTGAATTCCTCATAGGCCTTCTAAGGAGAAAAGAGAAAATATCAAGATGAATAAAAGAAATTAAATGATGAATTAAATTACATCGAATAAAGCAATTTAAAACAGTTACATAAAATTTTTTTAGAAAAAAAATGACACCAAAATAATTAAACATTAAAAGAAACAAAATATTATCATTATAAAGGGTGACTGGAATTACAAAGAACATGTAGAAGGAGAAGTCTAAAAATTACTATTTGAATCGCAACTAAATTTCACATACATGCTGATAATGTGGTTTTTATTCCAAAGGAAGAAAGATTGTTTATTATTTGATAGCTAAGGAAGATAATGAATGTTATGATGCAAATATCTTCTTATTTAATAGCTATCATTAAGAATTCATGAAAAATAAATTAAAATGAAATTAACAACAAATATAAAAAGAAAAATCTGAGACATAATTTTATTCTAATTGCATGGTAAATTATAAAATCCTCACATATATAAAGTGGAGTGTAATCAATCACTTTAAAATATAAATTGCATTTGATATACTTAACAGCACAATGAAGTTCTTTTGCATAAAATATAATGTTATAAAGATATTATATAAGTCTGTCTTAAAATAACTAAGTTCAAAACTTGGTCTTTAAATATTCCCATAATCAAAAGTTACTTTAGACTTTACTGAGATGGCCAAAGCAATGGAAATGATTTTAGCTTTACATTCTGCTATTGTATGCAAAGTTCATGTACAATCTTACTAAAAATTGTTATTTTGAAATAATTCTTCTGAAATGATAGAAATACAAATTTATAATCACATGTCAACAGAGACAGTAATAAAACAAATCGGTGGCCTTAACGACCATATTTTCTTTAAAGAAATAAAATTCAATGGTAAAAAATGAACTAGATATTGTTTTATGGCATAAAGGCCAGTTTAGGTTAAGATGCATCAAACAATTGATTATACTTTCAGGAATATAATGATACGCAATTGAAATTACAATTCAATAAAATCAATTAAATTTGGGTTTTTCATAAATATTGGTTTAAGACTCTTAAGAGATGTTTTTAAAAAATCATAGTAGTAGATATACCACATAATTAAAAACATTTTCAGTTACATTTCAATTTGATTACAAATAAATTATTCTAAAACCATATCTTTTTCATTGTATTCCTCATCCTCATTAATAGAAGCAGGAGCTCAACAAAATAAAGTGTGACCATTAATGAAAGCTTAATAGGTCATATTAAACTATAACTAATAAAAAAGGTATCTGAAGTCAAAATTCCATATATAAATTACTTTATTAATAATCTTCACAATGCATTCATTTGGTTCAAATACATAAAAAGGGGTTATTAAAGTTAAAAACTGTTGCACAAAAATATAAATTCAATTTTTTTTAAAATTACATAAACTACTCTGTCATTGATGATTATAAATCCGATTTTGATGATGTCTGATGGCCAATTGGCTAGTGCTCTGGCCTTTGATACCAGAGGCTTCAGATTCGAATCCTGGCGTTTGTTAGTGGTTCGGAATCTAAGTTAAACTGTAGGTCCCGGTCTGATTAACCTACAGCGTGCAGAAAATGACCGTAGCACGACAAACCAGTCCAATTTTGATGGCGTTATCAATTATGATGGTGGCTTTTGAAATCTTTTCTTATTTAATATTGCATTGTTTGAAATTTGTTATCTATTGTTTTTTTTTGTTTGTTTGTTTTTACTTTTTCCAGATAGATGATCTTATGAATGAACTTTGGCTCTAGGATTAGGTTGGCTTTTATTAGCACCATCTATCAGATAAGAAACAGATGTGGAAGTTGAATATCAGACACCAATGCTGAATTAATATACTTTGGCAAAGTCAGAGATAGTGGTTTTAAGTTTCTGCTGCGGTTGACAAACAATACCAGATATATTACAGTAAATAATTACATAAGTGGAAGATGTATGTGTAGCTAATACAATAGTTGTAGTTTTTTTTTCTTGGTTATTTCAATATATGAAATAGTCAGAGCTTAAATGCTTTAGAAATGACTAATTCCAAGTTATTTTTATTTACTGGATATTTTTGCCCACCCTTCTAGACTACTACTACTACAGTTTGAGCTAAATGGATGCAGCTGTTGCCAATTAGAATATTTAGATACACTCAGGCAAAGCTGTAAGTGAATAATCTGAGGATGCATAAGAGCAAATAATTTTACTCTGATAAACATATTGGGAATATCTGAATCATTGACATTCAAAATATCATAGGGGATTAGAAACATACTGTGACAAAGAGCACTTATAGCATGCAGCTACAATATTCTTTTTATTATGAACCTAAATTTCATTTTTTATGAATACAAATGTCAATTTTATTCAGTGAGGTAGAAAAACAAACTAAAAACACAGAAGAATTCAAACCATGAACAGAAGGGGATATTTTGAGTAGCATTATTATTAATTAATTTTGAAAACATTAATAAATTAAATTACTAAGAACATACTATTTTTTAAAAATTTAGAATGCATTCACATCTAACAAAAGAAAGAAAAAGAAAAACTTTTTCTTTCTATTTTTACAAATTTAGTGAACATTATTGTTCGTATATATATATATATATTAAAAAAAAGTTATTAATTTGTTAAGAAGGATTTTCCTTTTCACACATCAAAAATATGTTTTTTTTTTTTTTTTTGTCATTATTGAAAATTTTGAAAGTTGAAACAAAAGAAATAAGTACAGAAAGTTATATATTACACAATTATATGGTTATTTTAGATTTTTACTAATAATGTAATAAAATAATAACTAGTAAACATAAGAAGACACACATACACAAACAGAAATTGAACTATTTAAAAAAATTCGAAAAATAAATAAATTAATAAAATTCTAACATTCAAATTTAGTTCCATAAAAATAATTAAGATCACAAGGAATAATTTACCTTGATATCCATTGCTATCCTTATCCAATCATCCATAGTCATATTAGAGGAATCTAATAAAGGATTATATTCTTGGATAATATACACCACTCTGCATGCTTCACCAGTATCACTGTTTTATAAAATAATATTTTTTTTTAAAATATTTTTTATTTTTTAATCTTATCAACAAAAAAGTAACTATAATAACAGCAATTAATGAAATAAAAATTCAGATACAAATGAAAATTTTAAATAACTTTTATAAGAAAAATTAACCTTTGTATAAAATATGTTTAAAAAAAAAGTTTTTTTTTTCTAATAAATTGGTTATTGTTTTATTTTCATTAAACTGGGTGTTTTAAAGATTGTGTAATAAATATTTATCAAGTCCTTAAAAAATCCATTCCAATGCCACTTTCAGAATAGAAATTTAATATCAAGTGACAGCAAAGCATAATAAAATAATTATTCTGGTAAATTAACTTAAACAAAAATTTTCTAAATACTCAAAATATAAAAGGCGAGCTGAAAAGTTCGTAGGCTGACACATAGATGGCGCTACTAGTATGAAATCCATATGATTTTTAGTTAGCTCTAACCTTCAAAAGAAACGTGTATAAATTTGACAGCTGTTGCACTATTAGTATGCGAGTTATAGCATTTTTAGTGAAGCTACTTTTGTTAGTTTGAAAAAATGGATAAAAAGGAATTTCGTGTGTTAATAAAGCATTGCTTTTTGGCGAAAAAAAAAATACTATTGAAGCCAAGGCTTCGCTTGATAAACATTATTCGGACTTTGCACCAGAAAAATCAACCGTAAAGAAGTAGTTTGCTAAATTTAAACGAGGCTAAATGAGCACCGAGGACGATGCACGCAGTGGACGCCCCAAAGAGGCTGTTACCGACGAAAACATCAAAAAGTCCACAAAATATTTTCTGTTAACCGTAAAGTGAACGTGTTGGACATATCGTGAATGAATATTTGGATTTGCGAAAGCTCTGTTCAAAGTGGGTGCCGCGCGAGCTCACAATCGACCAAAAACAACAACGAATTGATGATTCTAAGCAGTGTTTGGAGCTGTTCAATCGTAATAAACCCGAATTTTTGAGTCGATATGTGACAATGGATGAAACATGGCTCCATCATTTCACACCGGAGTCCAATCGACAGTCAGCCGAGTGGACTGCACGTGATGAACACTAAAAATGCTATAACTTCACTAAAAATGCTGTAACTCACATACGGTACTTACGTATTAACGATACCTTGGCGACAGTTGCGCGAACCGCAGCGACAGATTTGGCGGTTTTTAAGTGGCGCCAATCTACACTTAAAATTAAAATATATCAAACACTTCATTTAATATCAAAACGCTTTCAAAATTCAAAACACTTTAAACAAACAAACAAACTTTCATCAATTTCCACAATGCAATCTGGTCCACCTACCTTCTTTTTTGGTTTATTCTCCATATCCAAGTCACATAATTCACGCATGTAATTGTTCCAATCTATAACAGTTTTATCCGATAAATCAAGTTGCTTTTCACAAAATTTAATCGACGTCAACTCCTCACCCCAGCAGTATATGAATCTCAAAGCTGTACAAAAATGGAATTCTGCTTCCCTCAAACCAGTTGTCTTTTCTAAGTCCCACACGATAAGCACACTGACTGAAATTGCATTTCCAAAACTTACGTTTACCAAAATAAAGTTTCCTGTCATGGGAATTGGGACATTTTCGTTGTTTTGGCAAAATATTTCGGTCCTGAAAAATAAAATTGCATCTTGTTCTGTTTCTGGCAAATCCCAAAAACGCATTTTCGTAGCACTACAAAATGGAGTCAAAACTCAGCAAATCTGCAGCTGTTAGATTGGCGCCACTTAAAAACCGCCAAATCTGTAGCTGTTAGATTGGCGACACTTAAAAACAGCCAAGTCTGTCGCCAAGGTATCGTTAATAAGTAAGTACCCTCACATACTAATAGTGCAACAGCTGTCAAATTTATACACGTCTTTCGAAGGTTAGGGTTAACTGCAAATCATATGGATTTAATACTCTAATAATATGGATTATATGGGTTTGTTACCTCGCATCTAATTGTATGGGAAAAATCCGGAAGACTAACTAGACAGCTGGTCTGTCAACGCTAGGTACTTCATGCACCATTCACAATCACCATCAAAGCTCCTAGTTTGTGAAAACAGTGACATCAATGCAGCCCACAAATGTAAATCTTTTTTTTTTTTTTTTTTTTGATTTTATGCCAGTCTCCTATTTCTCGATCACTAGTCGACGAGCAGCCCAATACAGTAAATAAAGACAAAAACAATCACTAAAGACATTGGCAGTAACACAAAAAAAAAAGAATACAATTAAGAATAGTAGGGCACATGATAAGGTACTCTGAAGTCATGGGCACATCATAGTCGCAAAGGGGCAGATATCCGTAGCAGCCAGCCTAATTCTATACAGTAAGTATACATGGTCCGTAACAAGTTTAAAGCAGGCCACGCCGACAGTTCTAGGCAGGAACTGGGAATTCTTGTTGACTTATTCAACAGAGAATTCCATCTATGTGTCAGCTTACAAACTTTTCAGCCCACCTGTTATAGATATATTCGAGATCAAATAAACAGAAATGATTAAATTCAGAATGATTTCCTTTTAGTATTTATAAATGCCTTTCTGATTTGCATAGACAAATTTATCATGGAATTAAAGATTAGAAGGTCTGCCTTTAATTTACATTGGAAATTAATTATGCTGCCACATAGTACAGAACCAGATAGCCCTGCACAGACTTAAAACTCAAAATGCTTTTTTACAGATTCTGCTTAGAGATATGGAAAAATTCATTAGATGGATCATTTCTATACTGATTCTGTGCAATGGAACTATACAAAAGTTTAATTTCAAATAGCATAGAAACAATTTATATTCATTATTAAAAAGTATATAATGGATACATAATGGGGGAGGTGGGTGAACTTTCAATATTACAGTTTTTGAGTTATAAAATATATTTTGAAAATTATAATGAAGGAAGTTGGGTTGTGGTACTACAAAAGCTGTTACTAATTTGATTCCATCGAGGGCTATTTACAAATGGTAGATGGATGAGCACATTGCCAGCATATTTCACTACAACAGGTGGCTGCATCTTTTTTCCCTTCCTCCATTTCTGAGGTTTCCTCCCACTCAGCACAAGTGAGAATTGTTACTTTTAAAAGGATTTATTATAAAGTCATTTTCCCCTTTACCTCCCTTCATCTAGGTGGGTGTGTACACTGGGTAATGAATCTACTGCAAAACCAGTTTTAACAGAAGAAAATGACTTAAAGTCAAGTTCTCAACATAAAAAATGTCATAAGAAATACTAACATATCTTTATTTACTGACACATAGTTAGAAATAAAAAAATTTGTATATAGTAAGTAAAAATTTATAAGAAATACTGAGCTACCACTATATGGTTATTTAAAAAGAGATAACTTTATTGATAATTATATAAAATAAAATGAAATCATCAACTAAAAAAAAATTTATTATAATTCACAAATAAAAGTACAACAGTTAATGTTTGTAAAAGAACTGAAAAAGTACAATTGACTAATTCTTTCATTTAAATATAATAAGTTATTTTTGAATTACTAGTTTTAAATTAAATTTTTGATTATTATTATATAATGGTTTAGCAGTCAGTATACTCACGGTAAAACCATAATGCTTTCATCAGGAAACATAATTCCATATTCTTCTGCAGCAGTAGGATCATGAAGTTGAGGATATGATTTTACCTTCAAATCCATTAAGTTTGACTGGGAAACATAAGCTACAAATTATAACAAATCAATAATTCTTTTTACTAACAGCTAAATATGTAATCATAAATATAAAATTATATATTATTGAAGAGAAAATCAATTAAATTATACTAAAATAACATTAAAAATCTCAAATTAATTAAAAATGCTACTATTCTTCATAATACCTGAAAGAAATTTTTAATTGACATACTTAGCACTTCATAACAAATTGTTATATTATATATAAAACTACATAATACATTAGAATATATCAGTTATGTTTGACTAAGGTTTAATACCCTAGCCAGCACATATAAAAAATTTCTTATCTAAGGAATATTAAAAGTAAATCTGACATCCTCCTAACACTTCATAGATAATATACAAGATGCTTTTCCTATGTCTGTTAAAAGTATATAGTTAAAAAAAAAAAAAAATCTCAGAGCATTACAATTCATAAATGACTTACAAAATTACTTGACAAAAAGCATTACATTCCTTGAAAAATATACTCATGGTCTTAAATATTTCCTCCTTCTGCTGATTTTCTTGAATTCCATAAATAATTTTATTTTATTTTCATTTCATCAGTCTCACTTATTTATTTTTCTAATTTGTAGTTGTGGATTTTTATCTTTATACATATAATGGGGAAAGGGCATAATTTACCACATTTGTAAAAAACATATGCTTATTGGGTATTAAATTAATTTACAAAACTTCAATTTTTTTAACGTTTAGGTTTATAGTGATAGTATTGTGAATTTATAGATGAAATAATTACAATGAATACATTAAATTTTGGAGTACCACAAAACATTGATGGTAGAGATGAGTGGTGCCTAAAAGATGGATGAAAGACAATTATGAATCCTCTCACAATCAAATGAACTTGAATAATTCTAGCATCCTGGTTTTCATGTACAATAGGTATGCATGTGCATACCCATAGAGAAAATTGTGTTCACTTATTATGAAATTTCATTAATATATATATATATATGTGTGTGTGTGTGTGTATGTGTCTATTGCCATAAAAGTAATTTTTTAGGAAACAGGTAAGAGGAACACAGCACAGTGAGCAATTTAGCACAAAGCTGTTTTCAATAGTTAAAAGTGTAGGACTACCTGCCTATAGTATGAAAAGAATCTGTGTTAAATTAAGTCTCCCCATCTTCTCGTTCGAATCCATCATCGTACAACATCTTCCATCATCGAACATTAAAGGACCCAAGAGAAATTCATGTTTTTCTTAGAATTTTGGCTGTTTGGTTTTTAAGGTACACCTCCTTATGTAAGTATTAATAAAAACTTCCATATGTAAATATTGTCACACCAAGTACCTGACAATGTTTGCAAATGGAAATTTGCCATTAAAAGGCCATTTTTTTTTTGCGTCAATTTAGCAATTTTCAATCGAAACAAGATATATAGAATGAAAAAGTTCTGTACGGGGTAATTCAACGCACCATGGCAACTGGTGTGCGGTATTACACCATGTCCTAAAAGTCCTTTACCCAATGGGTATTTTGTATATTTAATATATGCCTTGAAATTATATGCGACAAACTAATTAGGAATTTTGAAGTAGGCATTGAAACAGGGAGTCCGAAAAATTGGGAAAGTATGGATATCGTTTCGAATCCACCTTAAATAAAACAACCCAAACGAAATTATTTATATTGCTAGCTTTTTGCGTCGTCGCCGAAACGAAAGATAAGATGTTCGCGAAATTTGCTATAAGCCAACAGAAAAGTAACAAAATAGGGAGGTCTGCATTTTAGGGTTTTGCTTATTTTTTGGCGATTTTTTTACTCTCCCTACCACATCCCCTTTTGAGGTTTTCGCCAAGTTCCCCCCTCTTGCTCCTGCATCGCTCTGGCTCGCCGCTTATCGTAAAGAGGCGCGTTCTCCGCTGACTTTTTGCTGACAATAAAATCAGGTATAAGTTACAGGTGCAAGTGTTTATTGTACTGCACATCAAATAGGTGGAACAGTAATTAAATAAATACTTAAAAATAATCAATTTTCCATACAAAACTTAAGCACTGCATTCATACCCAACTCATAAAAATAAAAAGAATTCAAAGGACCTTTTTATCCCTGCTTCTCACTGATAGTAACACATACTGTCCGACTCACTAGCTATCCAATGATTTCCTTGGCAGGCCATATCAAATGAATATAGAAAAGGTAGACAACAACACAATTTTAAATTTCAAAAGTTTATGAAACTTCAGATATCATCAAATGATGTTGACACATAAAAATCCGTTATGCAACCTAAAATTAATGGTTTCAACAAGATCTTAACTAGATAAGCACAAGACCACGAGTACACTGGTCAAGGACAGGAACAAATATGATTTCAATCATAAAAACAAGGTTAGCAAATTAAAAAGAAAAAACAACGAACAGATATGATAAGCAAACACCAACAGACGAACAAATATAATAAAAAAAAACACGAACAGTTATAATATCAATCATAAAAAAAGAGCTTTTTCGGAAAAACGTGGAGTTGAAACGATTATCGCCTTTTGGCGAAGAAAAACGACTTGACGAAATCAGAACCCTTAATTGCAGAATCCCCTAAAAACGTACACTAGAAATAATTATAGAATACCGTAAATAATTATACCGTAATATCATAAAAAAAAATAACAATGGAAAAGGAAAATTACTTTAATCTTTTAACTTACTTTGTAAGTGTTTTGAATGCAACTTTTATGCAAAAGAAAAAAGGCATAAATTCTTCCAAGTCAGTGTCAGGATCACAGTTTCCGAATAGTTCGCCAAATTCTTGTCCAAAAAGAGAATCATATAATCTTATGTTAAGATTTAATTTTTCTTAGAGAAAATTACGCTAGCAGGTTATACGGTTATAAGCTGCGGATTGTAGGCAGGAATTTACAGTAAATATATTTTTTAATATTCATATTCTGTTAATTTAGAATTTTTATATGATAGTGTAGCGACACCTATTGATGGAAAATGGAGTACAAATTTAACAACTTCTACTTTCACTGTTAAGAAGGGAATTTTCTCAGGTTGCGTAGAGTTATTAAAAATCCAGACGGCAAAAAAAAAACGATAATCAATTTTCACATTTACAACATCTTTATATCATTTCTAACGCCAACTACGTTCTGTTTTCATTCTAGCGGGAAAATTCCCTTCTTAACAGTGAAAGTAGAAGTTGTTAAATTTGTACTCCCTTTTCCATCAATAGGTGTCGCTACAATAGCAATAGAAAAGTTTAACGTTAAGAAAGTTTATAAATTAAACTTTTTATTCATGGCACATCAAAGATATTTTTAATGTCTAAGAAAATTATTTCAGCTAAGCATTAATAAGAGAAATCATATAATTTCAATTGTTTCGAATAAATACTAAAAAAATGTTAAATATGGATGAAGCACTGATAAGTTTCGATTGGTTAATTGGTTGTAGTTTTATGGCACAAGGGCCAGATTTGGCCATGTTGCGCCAAACGACAGTACTTTTTAAATTTTGATAAAATGAAATGGTTAAAAGCAAAAAAAGTGGATAAGTTTTTAAGCATATCATTTAAAGAGGAATTTATAACAACAGATTGTTAACTTTCTATTTTTCTTAGAATGATAATAATAAAATAATTCTATCACATTATACAGATACATTTATTAATTACCATCATTTCCTGCCTATAATACAAAGCGTCGTATAACCCACAGATGTAATTTTCGGCCCGAAAAAATAAAAGACGTATAATCTGCAACGGTGAATAATCCGCGCGATTCGCGCCTGCAGTTTAGCATACTATATACCATTCAAATTATGTTTTTATATCTATGGCATAAAACTAAAAAACGTTTTCTGTTTCAAAAAGCATTTTTATGCCATAATTATGCAATAAAAATTATTATAAATTTTAAATAATGCAAACAAGAAAAAGAAATGTAAGAACTATGATTTGTAATCTTATATTCTCAAGCAAAATGAAAATTTTTATCAGTATCACAGCTATTAAATTATTAATTTGACTTTCTTTTAACGCGTTTTTTTTATGCATTTTTTTAACAGTTTACCGCTTTCTTCCATAATTCACAATCATTACATTGCTTTTTTTTTTTTTGTGTTTAAAATATTTTTCTCGCACTAAGCTTTTTAATTTGTATTGGCAAAAAGCTTTTTTTCGAAGGGGGATGCAGTTTTATATAATTATATAATTGATTTTTATAAAACTTTCGCACAAAAATATCCTATTGTAATCTATAATCCCCACCCCAAAATTTTTCATTTTTTAGTGTATAATTTGCAAATTATAGGCAGGAAATTAATGTACATACAAATATAAGTTTAAAGCACTATCACACTTAAAAATTTACAGGTGAAAATCACTTATTTAAGAATTTATTTATTAAAGATTTAATTGAAAATTTTTTTATGTAACATATAAAAGTTTTAGGTAGTCAATTTCAAATCTCAATCCCGTACTAGTAAAGAAAATTTGCAACCCAATAATTCTTCAAATCAACAAATGATTCTTATTTGTCTTTATATTTATATTCCAAAAAGATTGACTAAAACAACAACAAATTATTCTCCTTATTTAGATGCAGTGTATATGCTTAAAAAAATTACCAAATTAACTGCAACATTAAATTCAATAAAAAAACACACAGAAGAAATAAATTTGACAGTTAAATACTATATCGTAAATATGTGGCTTTTTCTAAAGGGATGTTGTTTCAGTGTTTCTTATTGAATGCCAGATTTTTAAGAATTAATTTTTCTCTCCTTTTTGTCAATATTGTAGTTTAATAGACAATGTAGATTTTGAAAACTAAATTGACAAAGAAAATTCACAAGAACCTGGTCATATAGTAACTTGCATGATCCTGCCAAAATTAAGTATATTCTGCAACAATATTTAAAACTTTTCAGTTCCAGTCAATGAAACTCCATTTTATAGATATATCCCATTATGCCTAGAGCATATAGACCAAACCTGAAACACTTCTTTAACAAGAATTGGTCCCCTGATAGTATATGGAAGTCTAACAAGAAGAGGTCTGTCCACCACTGATTTGATTCAAACTTATATATAATATGTGTAAATCATGATTAAGACATTAATTAGCCAAGGCAATTTTCTAGACCATTTTTAAAAAGTAATTTGAAAATCCAAATGAAGTTACATAGCAACTCTGGCAAAAAAAGGAGTGGTACAGTCTGTAAAAGCATAGTTAACTAATTCTGAATAGCAAGTTCAATTCATACAAAGGAAAGTAATTTTTTTTTTTTTGTTTATTTAATCCATGCATCTCTTCAATTGCAAGTAATATAGTAAAAATATATAAACTATTATCTTAACCAGAAACACGATTATATATTTTCTTTTAATTATGTGGAAAACAATTTTTCTTCAAATCATGACTTCTGCTTTCTTCAACAGCATATTTAAATTTAGTCTCATGTCAAAGTTTATAATTTACAGCTTTTCTTCTATGACATGTTTCGTATCTGCCAGAATTTCCTTTTTTCTTCACCAATTTACATATTTTCATTATAAATTACAGCATCCTGTTCTAATGCTGTAACAATATATTCAAGACTTTGTTGGCAATATACAACTATAATTTGTAATAATTTTTTAAAATCTTTACTGTAAAAAGATGCTTTATATATTACTTCCCTGTCTACTTTCACTGATAATTCAGACTAGATGACTTTTTATTACATTTTATACTTCTAACTTCACTTGTTTATGCTGTTAAATATTTTTTTGCAGGTAGCCATTTCTCATAATTCAAAACATGCCAAATTGAATTCTGATTAAGTTTTCTTTTCCGACTCGCATATTAAATCCTGAATAGCAGAAATATTGAAAATAATACACTAATGTTTTAAAAGACAAATATGCATTTTTGCATGATAGATAAGCAAAATAAAATAGCCAAAAGTTGGAAATAATATTCAATATAATTTTGCTATATATACATAACATAATGGCAGAATTTAAATGAATAGAAAAAAATTGTACAGTGAAAATGAACTCATTATCTTAGGATTGGTGGATTATGCCTAAGCTTGCTACATTATTCAGCTACTTGTAGTCAAGCATATGCTACCATATAAAAGGATTTAAATTTTTCATACTATTTTTTTTTTTTTTTTTTTTTTTTAATGAATGGCATTTGTGCCCTACTGCTTTTTACCAATTAATGTGTCAGTCATGTCTTACACAAATAATAAATTTATATAAAGTCAGTAACAAATAGATTTTGATCTCTCCTAATAAATATGATTAAAATTTATTTTAAATTACCAAACATGATATTTAAATAGAGAATTGATATTGATAAGGAGCATTAAGCTTTAAAAAATAAATCAACTGTTTAAAAGTTCAGTTTCAAAAATAATAACAGCAGTTCCAAAGTTAAACTCCACAGAATTTTTTAAATTATAGATTGCATATCAAATTTAAGTACACAATTACATGTTTACTATAAATATTTCCACACATTTAAACTAGGTAAAGATAATTGTTCAAGCTAAATAATTCAAAAAATTTTCATACAAAATGCTCCCATCTTTGAAATTCATATATATCAAACAGGTTAAATAAAGAAATTAATTTAAAATGCATATAAATAATTGTTTAATAGACATAACATTTTTAAATAAATTCACATTTTTTAATGAAGATCAGGATAAAGGAAATTTTTCTTTTAGTCTATTTTCAAGTGAATATATAGCAGAAATAATATAAATAAATATTATCTCTATGAAACATTTATATATGCAAGTTAGATAAAAAAAATAATAAAAAAAAAAAAACACTTATTTTATTTCATTTATATGCTAAATTACTACAATAAAAAAAAGCACAAAAAAAGAGAATTATAATTAAACAACTTTAAATAGCAATATACAAAAATTATTTTTATCAACTTCATTATTTTGAACAGATGATTTCATAAATTACATTTTTAAGATAATCTTTAACAGTTTTTACTTTTTTTAGACCATTAGATTAAAATTCCAGAGATTCAAATGATAATATCAGATATCTGACATATTATAGCTTGTTTTAGAATTTAAAGTGTAAAAAGCATAATAAATAATTTTTTTGCAATTTAAGTTAAATTATCATTATCAGTAAGAGATATTTTTGTTCACCAAAAAGATATATCTTACTGATACTAACTATATTAAACATATACTATTAAACACAAATATATACATACATGAAACATATTTCTCAAAATCACAATCCATATTTTAGAAAACAAAAACTGTCAAAATAAGTATGCTAACCTCCTCTTTCATTGCGTATCATACCAATTGTACCACCAGTATATATAACCAGAACTTTTGAGTAGTTTCCCTCAAGCTTCATTTTATGCAATGAATTACTTTTTCTGACAGGTTTTCCATTAATTAAATCTTGTAGATAAGATGATTCGGCATCAGTATTTACTTCATCAGAATCTAACCTCGAATTAGAATCGATGTTGAAATCTTCATTCACAGAGCACATTTTAAACAATATATAACAATTAAAAAAATTAAAAAGTAATTAATTATAACTATAATTACAAATTTCAGATTTCAACTAAAGGTAGCTTGAATGTTCAAGATTTAATCAATAACTACCGACGAAACTGGATATAATGCATAACTCTTTTATAACGTAATTCGCAATGTTTATAATAGCAGCGCCGGCAATAAACAAGAACCTGCAGACAGGTATTTTAGAAATGTTCAGTCAATAATAGAGCGAAAGATGATTGGCTAAGATTTTGACGTCATATAAAAAAAAAAGAATAGAGATAAAAAGACTATAATTTTTTTTTAAATACAATAAAAAAAAAAAAAAGAATTATTGCTTTATTTCTTATCAAGTTTCGTGGAACCAGAGATAGACCAAAAGAGTTATAGTTCGTAATCTACATCCAAGGAGGGTGCAAAGGGATCCCCTAAGATTTTTTTTTTCGAAATGGAAATATCGCAAAATAAATCTTTTATTGTACTATTATAGATTTTAAAAAAAATCTATTACATAGTTATGGTACTATTAAACAGTATTCATTATACAGTATTTATTTATTATACTATTATAAATAAAACTAATGAAAACAAAAGTTAAAAGAAAGGCACGTTTTTGAAGAACTTTGTGAAGTACACTGGCCTCCAAAAGTTAAGGAACAATCGGTTTTTTGCGCCTAATTTTCAAATAAATGAATGTAGAAACACCAAATTTGGATGACATATGTACAAAGCAGTTATGTATTGACTGCAACATAGAGGTTTACATAAGAAAAACGTAAAAATGATTTACAACAAAAAAAAAATCTCGCTGGAAAAGTCCATTCTTGGAAAAAATAATAATCCCAGTTTTATGTAGTAAAATGTCATAGAAACATAACAAAAATGTGTTTTAATAAGAGATATACCCACCCGTCACTTGAATGCATTGGCAGCATCGACTTTCCATGCTGTCTATTAAGTTGTTGGTAACCGAAATGGGAAGCGAAGACCAGACACGAAGTAAGCTTTGTTCCAGCTCTCCTAAAGACATTGGAGGAGGACAACCTATCTACCAAGATAGTCCCAAAGATGCTCTATCGTATTCAGGTCTATATATCGAGTTAGCCATTCCATTCGCTCCAAACCAAGACCCTCAAAATATTCCTCAACAACTAAAGCTCGGTGAGGTCGTGCATTTTCATCTATCGGAATGAAAAAATTGACAATTGCACTGGCATATGGGCGGACATATGGATCAAGGATCTCATCCCGATATTTCAAACAGGTCACAGTTCCTCCCTGGAACACGTGCAGGTCAGTGTGAGCACCGAGTGAGATCCTTGCCCAAACCATTATTCCACTACCTCTGTAACCGTGTCTTTCAACAGTGTTGGTTTGATTGTATCTGGTGTTTTGTTCCCTCCAGATTAGCAGACGTCCTGAATCGCTCTCCAGTGTGAATCTGGACTAGTCTGTAAGGAGTACAGAAACCCATCGTTGTCTGGTATAGGAAACGTGTTCTCTTGTCCAAGATAAGCTGGCCCCTCTCTGTCGTCTGTTGAGGGAGACACTCACAACTGGCCGTCTTGCATAGAGACCTGAATTGTGAAGATGCCTTAGCACTATACTAGCGGATATTCTCCCCCTGATGCTACAGAGTGGTCTGCAACAAGTTGCGGCACAGAAATGCTTCTTCTCCTTCGGGCTGAAAGAGCTATAAAACGGTCTTCTGCAGGTGTTGTAGCTCGTGGTCGACCTGGAACATGTCTTCTGGACACAGAATCTTCGGTTTGATATTGATTCCAGAGACGGTGGACCCCACTCCGAGACACATTAAGACGCCTAACAGTATCAGCCTAGGACAACCCCATTTCCATCCATCCAACCACCCGCCACCTTAATGGACAAACGACCCCACTGCCTATTGTCAACGAATCTGCTAACAAAAGTTGTAAATTAACAAAAGGTACACGCGTAATAACGAAAGCCTGATATTTGCATATTTTTCTCTCATTCATATATACCTGTTCTTTTCTATAAAAAAAAGTAGTAGCTATGGTTTTTGTATAAATTTGCATAAAGTTCGTTTTCATCATTTTTATAAACTATAAATTTTATTGTTACTGTCATTTTTTTATGGTGAGCTTCGAAAAGCATGTTGTTCCTTAACTTTTGGAGGCCAGTATATATAGATCATTTATGCTCTGTCTTTAGTAAAATGGGGAAACAGACATTGGAAAATAGAGAACAATATTTAAGAAGCATAATTAAAAATTAGTTCTGACTTTTAAAAGAAAGTATATTGGTTTGATTAGTAATTAAACAAAAGATTGTTTTTCTTTTTGTTCATTTATAAGTATTAGAGCTACATAAAAATTGCATATTAACTATGCAATCAATCTGGAATAATTTCAAAGGTATCAACGAAAAGACAACACAAGAATGTGACTGCCATTTACAGTGAGGTATTCCAGGAAGGAGAGTGCAAAGGGACATATCAAAGAAAAGACAATATTAAAATGTGACAATCATCTACAGCCAGGCAAAGGAGTGCAAAGAGATATGCCCCCTCCCCCAAGATGTTTTCTTCAAATTGAAATAGTTCAGAATAATCCTTTTATCATAGATGTTCTTAACCTTAAAAAATGAACTTTTTTTCCTCCTCATGCTTAAATTTTTTTTCATCAAGAAGAAAAAAAATAATTCCATCTACACCAATTCACCAATTCCTGTGAAAAGAATAGAAAAGTCTTTACTGTCTGTCCAAAAAAAAAAAAAAAAATGCCATTGGTCAATGTTTGAAGAGGGGGAGGGCCTCCCTATAAAAAAAAAATCTTCCCTATAGGTTCCCGGAAAAAGATTACAGAAGTCATTCTTTTCTCCCAAACAGTGATTTGTGAGAGCCAGAAACAAGTCTTCTGAAAGTGTCCAGCTCAGCGTATCAGCACTTAGAGAGATTGAAATTATCCACCGGTAGTCTCGGCTTACTTAAACTAACAATAGTCGGGAAATCTGGGTCGATTTTATCTTGCTCAAATTGTTAAGTATATGATTTTATAACTTTAAATTTGCTTGAATCTTTTCTTAACCTTTCGATTCGACAATGAGTAAGAGAAAGCAGTAATTTTTTTTAATTATTTTAATTCTGGTGAAAAAAATTCCAAACGTCAATTTGAAGCAGAAAAGTATATATGAAATATCAACGAAGAAATAGAAAATCCCTATTTGAATCGAAAATATAAGTACAGAGCACAAAAATTTACTATTCTTCAGAAATAACCCAAATTGATAAAAACGACACAGCAATTTGAAAATATGACATATAAAATTATATCAATCATGGGCTAACAGATGAAGAAGAAAAATTATTATTCTTGGAAAATTTTGAATGACAACAGTCACATATGAGTTTCCAAGCTTCTTCATTTGGTAATGAAGTGAAGTAAGTAAAGTGTTATAATTTACTGTCAGAGTTCGATATAATTTACTGTTAGAATGAATACCCATGGCTCACTTATACCAAAATTGAAGCTGGAATTTATTGTAAATATTGTATAGTTTTGCCAAGGAATATGCTGAAAATCTAACAAACAAACATTGGGACAATTAATTAATCAGACTTTTCATTTCTGGCGCAAATCGAAAAAAAAAAACTTAGTGAGCACCAAGAAAAAATGTTCAGCACATTATTTGCTAATTGCTGAAAATTTAACAAGCATTATAAAGGGCGTAAATAAGTTGTAATAGATGATATTGATGCTACCAGTGTTCGACAGGCGAAAGAAAATTGAAAAAGTTAGTCTTATTATAAAAACAATTATTTTCTGTGGCAGAAATGGGCTTTCTTTAACCCCTTAACTGCCGCCGACGTATATATACGCCTCACTCAACCGATGCGTTCACTGCCGCCGGCGTATATATACGCCTTTCCGAAGTACGATCCTTTGCATTGCGCTGCTATAAAGAAAACTGCTCCCACGGTCTTGGAATGCCACAAAATGACCTTGACAATGTTTGAAAAGGATTTTATTATTTCAGAGAAAAAGGATAGGGTATTGGTAAAGGGACGTTTCTGAAACGGTGAGTCATAGCTGTGCAGTTTTTTGCTTCTGTTTCTGTTTGAGTAGGTCGTGCTTTTTTTTATTCTTCTTTTGCTTCCGTTTCGTCGTGAAACCAGCTATCAATGCAATGAATGTGATTTTGGTTTATGTGACTTGGTTTATAAAAAACAAGTTTAGACATTTTAAATAAATAGTTATTTCTCCTATCATATTTTACATATGAAACAATAAAGAATTCTTTTGTTTTAGGAAATATCACACAGCAGATAAGTTCTAACATCTGTTTTATTACACTGTTATTCTATACTTTAAATTTAGAATTTTTGTTTTTTTACATTTTATTTTTTCTGTGAAAGTAAAAAGTTTCATGTTGCAAAACGCACCTCTTTTTTTCCTCCAATACATATCATAACTACGCGCCTGTATGAAAAACGGTGGCACTGGGGAGCGCATCTCGTAAGTTTTCCTCGGCAGGTAAGGGGTTAAGAGGTCATCATGATTACGGCCAAAGTTAACGAAACAGAAAGCAAATAACATAACCATCACGGTGGTAATTCCCTTCAGCTGCTTAAATTCCGAATTGAGACTGGGGATGGAATGCTGAAAGGTCATTTAAAATAATCGAATAATGCATTGTATATATAACCTAAAATACAAAACGAAATTATACATGCTTGCAACGAAATAAATTCAAACAAATAATTTTCTATTTTAGCGGATGAAATCATAAATATTTCTTTGAAAAAGTAAGATTTGTAGAAAGTGAGAATAACAATTAATTGAAAATTTTTTACAGTTTGTGGCTTATTTTAGTGGACAAGATCTAGCAAACAGAGTTTTGGAAACATTAGAATCAAATTTAAGTTATATAAGAGGCAAAGGATATGATGGAGCCGAGTAATAGGTGTAGATTTCCAGGTATCAGAAGTGACGTCACAAGAAAAGAGCACGTTGGAAGAAGAAGTTATTGAAGGGTTCATCTTGGTAGATGGGTTTAATCCAAAATAACTACTCAATGAATTGAAAAGAATTATCCTTATCATGAAAATTTCTAATTAATTCAAGAGCATGAATCAACTGATGAAGCAATTCTACCATCATTATAATAGATTTATGTCGCTCTATCCAAAACTTTGGAAATAATTTTTCAATGTTTCTTTCCTGGAAGAAGGGCACAGTTCTAAACTATTATCCTTCAAAACACTATACCACAAATGAATAACATTTTTCTTTAATCCTAACACGATTACGATTGGGCATGTGTTTAAAGTAACGAAATTTAGAAGATTATACATATAATGTTGGAATTTTCTTAATTTTGATTTTTACACCATTAAATGCTCCATACATGGCACAGCACAGTAGTAGGTTCAGGTTTCCGGCTGACGGAAGTGACGTCTCAAGTAAAGCATCCGCAACCGGAAGTTACGTTGTGAAAGTTCATCATAGTAGAAGGCGGTTTTATTATTATTATTATTATTATTTTATATAATTTTTTCCCCCTGAAACTTTTTTTCCAGTGGCAAAATCGGAATATTATTCTATAAGACAAGAGTTTTAGGAGAAATATGAATATATTTTTAATTTGATTTTTTAATTGGGCTATTTTACAAAAATTTATTGGGTAAAGAAGTTTATTTATTTTTATTAATGTGATTGCATCTAACTTATTTTTTGCAATTGTATACAAAAAAAAAAAAAAAATTTATAAAGCAATTTATTTATTTATTTTTCTTGTGACAAATTTATTTCATTATATGGATAAGCATTTTCTTTTTACAAATTTATTTGGAGAAGGAATTTATTTATTTTTCTTGTAACAAATTTATTTCATTATACGGATAACTATTTTCTTTTTACAAATTTATTTTATCCTACAAATAATTATTTTCTTTTTACAAATTTATTTGGAGGAGGAATTTATTTCTTTTAATTTTTTATTAATATTTATCTATTTATTTTTTAAATTTTTTTTTTCAAAATTATTTTTATTAATTTGATTTTGACTTTAAAAAAAAATTGTTTCAGATTTACAAAACTTATTTTTCGATAAAGGAATATATTTCTTCTTATTATTATTTTTTCCATTTTATTTAATTTTGAAAACAATGATTATTTATGATTTTCTTTTTATTTTACAAAATTTAATTCGGTAAAGAAATTTATTTATTTATGATTAATTATTAATATTATTAATATTTTAAAAAAATTATTTACTTTTTATAAAATTTTAATTTTTAAAACCCACTTTTTATTTCGATTGTATTTTGTATTTTACAAAAAGTTATTTTATTAAAGGAATTCATTTATTTTTAATTTATAATTTTTCCCTATTGTGTTACAAAACTTATTTTCATTTTACAAATTTCTTTTTTTTTTTTTTTAACGATAATTATTTCAGTAAAGGATTTTTATTTTTTATATGATTTGTTAAATAATTTCATAATTTCATTCCGTGAAAATCAACTTATAATTTTTTTCCTAGAATGATTGAGAGTTTTCTTTAAAAAACTCGCATTTTCTTTAAAAAACACATTTCTTTTTTAAAAAATGCTATTTTCAAATTTTCTACACAATATTAACTACTATAAAGTACTTGTATTGAAAGATTTAACATGTAAATTTATTAATTTTTTGAAATTATATACCAAAATAAACACAAAACGAAACTGTTAGAAAAGGTTACGTATTTAAACCGACGAAAATGTTACGCATTTGGATAAATATTTTGCAACTAGGGATTGCAAAATATTTAACCAATTAGTCATCTATATTAAAATGCAGAAATTTTTTAACATAAATGTACTTTTATTCAAATAAGCATGAAATTTTCTTTCAACACACATTGAATTTTATGTTCCAAAAACATATTTTTCTATTAATATTTTTCTAATGATATTCGTTCCTTCATACTCGATTCTATTTTGTTAACCCCTACAACTAGGGATTGCAATACCGGAACAAAAGTTCAATACCGGTATTCGGTATTTTTTAGATCTTAATACCGGGATACCGGTAGTAGAAATTGTAGAAAAAGAAAGAAAACACAGGTGTTTTTTTTTGTTTTATTTGCCAGTTTTATTAGAGAATGTAAATATCACAAAAAAAAAAAAAAAAAAAAAAAAAAAAAAAAAACTTATAAATTATAACAGTATATAAAGAATCACAAAAAAAGTAAAGGAACATTTTATTTATTTAAATCACAAAAAAAGTGTAAATATCACTATTCAGTCTGTGGTACTATTACAAATTTTTGAAATGTGATCCAAAAACATAATGAATCAATTGTACTATCATTAAGCCTGGGACTTAATTTTTGTGCAAAAATTACCAGCTGTCGAAAACGCTCTTTCAGCATCTAAGATAGTTGGTGGTACTGTTAGCAATGCAATATACTTTTTCCAAATATTTACCTCTAATTCCCTCATCTTCAAATAAATCTATTTATCATCGGATTGTTTTGGATATAACTGATTTCTGTATTGAATTTTGGTTTGTTGAAATTTTTTGAGTTATCGCCAATTCTAATTTTTGCTTAAGAGACAATTCCTTTTCACTATCGACATTAGTGTCGTCATAATCTTCGATAACTGTACCGAATTCTTCTGAATGTGGATAGGTTTGTGGGTAAAAAATTTTAGGAAAGTTTACTATAAACTTGATCAAATTTGAATTAGTTAATCTCTTTTCTTCTTTTCCATTCTCATTTTTAAAATCATTATAATTATGTAAATACCGTAAGACAATTTCTATTTCGGTATGCCTTTCTTCTGTGCAAATTTTCAATATAATATATAATTCTTTAGATGGTGACGTGTGCTATGCTTTCAGTGACTGCAACATTAAATTTATTGTTGCATTAGCTGTTAATAAATTAGAATCTCTCCGACATAATGCCTCAACAGCAAATTTTATTGGAAGTAGAGCTGATACAGTTCTGGATATTAAGTCGAATTCACTATCAGAAAAAATAATTTACAGGTTTAAGTCGATCATTGCTTTTTGGATTATATTTTTCAGTTTCAAAAAACGTTCCATCATTGGGAGTAAACTATTCCAACGTGTTTTATGATCTAGTATTAACATATATTCTGTTTCATTTCAGTTAGTGTATATTTTTGTAATATGGCATTTTTGTAGGGGAACGTTTAAATATCTTAACAATTTTTCGAAATTTATAAATTATAGGAAGCAATTCTTGAGGGGTTAATATTTCATCCCCATTAGCAATATCTTCTTGAACAATTACATTGTTATTAACTTCATTGCCACTTTCACTCTCACAGAAGTATTATCAACTGATTTTTATGTTCTTTAAAGTTATTCTTATTATTATGGGGTATTATTTATGAGTATATATATAATAAATCTGAAAAATATTTTGAGCTCTAAAGTATGATATGCAAATACAACGTGAATAACAAACTCACCAATTTAAAATCTATCGAAATATTACACACTTTCTTCACAACTACAACCTTGTTTTAACAGATAAGAATTTCTAGTTTTCAGATAAGAATTCTAAATAAGAATTCTTTCACATATAAGAATTCCAAATTTCTAGTAAATACCGAAAAACCGGTATTTAAACTTGTGAATACCGGTATTACAAAATTGTACAAATGGCTCAAAATACCGGTATTCGGTATCCCGGTATACCGGTATTGCAACCTACAACCTCTTGCTGATACGAAAAAAAATTTTTAGCATGCATTTTTTTAAACATTTAGAAATAAATACTACTTAGACTATGAGTTTGTAAAGCAAAAGAGTTATCACAAATTCTTTATTACAAGACTTAGTACAATTTTTTTTTCAGCGTATATTATTTTTTATAATGAATTTACATTAATTCAATTTCTTAACCCTCATATAACTCTATTTTATTTCAAAATTTTGTATACATCTAATTATCTCACCAACCATTTTAACCTATATTTGTATTTTCTTTTTACTGTCATATATAAGTCTTGTACTTATTTTGGAGATACATTTGTAAAAATTTCTCACAAATAAATATTCAATACTAATCAATATTATAAGACTGGGCTAAAAAATTTATATAAGCATGCTAAAATTATATATCTTATTATTTTTGATTGACATTCTTACCTCCTTCATACTTGGGAAAATGCATTGATTATATTCTATTTATACAAACACGTCATCGAATTATATTTATATAATTAATGCACATATTTTTAACACACTATTTCTAAAATAATACTTTTTTTTTAATATTTAAATAAAATTTTTAACACGTATAGAATTTGCCTAACCAAAACTTCTATCATTAAAGATATATCTGTAAATATTTTCTTTCCATTCTAAGTATGCAACATTTTTTGTCAAAGTATATAACCTTTTATTAAAGAATGTTGATAACATATTCTTAAAGACCCTCTTGCCAATTTTAGATAAGATATTAATGTGTTCTATATAAATATATAGGATTTAAATGTTTTTCCGTTTAGATATGCTTATTTTTTTATTTTGTAAATAATTATTTACAAAACTTCTTATCTTCAAAAACTTCTTATCTGTTTGTTGTGTAATTTTAGATAAATACAAAAAAAAAATCTGTGAAAATATTATTAAATAAAAAATATATATTTTTTATTTTAGTAGAGATATATTTTATATAAGTTATTTTAGTAAAGCAATTTATTTTATCAATTTTTGTTTAAATTTTTTTGGAATTCTTTTTTAAATTTAAATCTTTCTTATTTTCATTTCTTTTAATAAAAGAAATTGCATGACTCTACATATTGGAATTTTATTTTTGTACAACCTCATTCGCATTTCGAAAAGCATTCTATTTAAAAGTACGCATTAATAAGTTAAGTTTTACATTTACTTTTACATATGTGTTAAATATTATTTAAACTGGGGGTTAAATTATATCCTAGGTCTATTATACCAGGTCCTGGCATTATATTTTTTCATTGTAATAACGATTGAATAATATTTACAAAAATCAACTTTTTTAAAAAAAAATTCCTTTGCCCGGTTTAATAATTGATACAAAAAAATTTCCAGAAATACCTTTTTTTTTATGTAGACAATAATTTCTTACATGAATATTTTACTCATAGAAAATTTTCCATCCTAAAACTTACTTTTTTAAATGTATCAATTATTTTATTTTAAATTAATGGAAATAAATGTGTTGATAAATACTTAATAATTTTCATTTAAATAATTATGTCCTGAAAATGTTTTTTATTACTTTGAATAAAGAAATTTTTTCTAACGTGTCATTAAATCCATCATTCACTAATCATTCGTTCACTAATTATTTTTTAAAGAATACTAGAATGTTATATTAGATGCGATTCAATGCAATGTTAATCTTTCGTATATTTACGGTCACATTTCCGGAATTAATATTTTTAAACAACACATTTTTTCTACAACATTTAGTACAGTCATGTTCAAATCTTTAAAACAATCTTGTATCCTTTTCTTTATTACAAAATTCATCATTAAATCAATTTTGTTTTCAACGTAAACTTTGAATAAGAAATAGGATTGATATTTCAAAAAAATTTTTTTTTTTACCTTTCATATTTCTCTAAAACCTTTTATACTTTACATAAAGTTTCCTGAACCTTATGAAAATATTTTTCAAATTTGTATGTTTATCTTTTAAGATATTATATTTTCCTTCTTGTATACAGCTTGGATTTTTTTTTTTGTTGCCTTCTTATAATGCAGAAGATACGATATTTTTTTTCGAATTTTAACCTAAATTAATTAAACCTTATTTTATTATATAATTTTAGATATTCTTGATAAATATCTAATTGACCATCTTAAAAATAGCAAATAATAATGATATGTGATGAATTTGCGTTGCTTTTTCTAGCATTGTCAGGACTTTGCCGTTGAGTTTTTCTAGTATTCCTTAAAATTACATTTTACATACGTTACTTCTTATATGCAACAATTAAAAATATTTTTTTTTATGATTCATTAATATTCTATGTATTTCCTTTTTTCCTTTATCATTTAATTTATATCCAATTTTTTAACAATATATCTTTTTAAGTAGTATAGGTTATTCAGGTTAAATTGGTTTTAAACATTTATGAGTAATTCCCAGTGCTATAAAATATTATGAAACAGCTTCAAAATATTTTCTTTCAAACCAGTTTGCAATTTGCTACCCTTATATCTTTATTATCTTATTATTTTTTTTTTTTCTATCTTTTCTATATCTTTTATTGCTAAAAAATTTCAGAAAAGTTATATACACTTGAATGAAATAGATCCCCTTTCACTTTTTTTTTTTTTTTTTTTGTTTTTGTACAAACTGCTCACTGATGTGGTTATGTTTAATGAATTGGAAATTCCATAAATTTTTTTTTCTCGTTATCATATACTCATGTGTATAATTCTAATTATCAGTTAATGTTTCATAATTTTCTAGTGGTAAACATTTTACAGCAATACTAAATATAGGATTTATGATTTTCAAAGTTTCTACTTCTCTCTTTAAAAACACCTTCCCCCCCATTTTTTTTTTTAAAACACACACAGCAGATTTTCAAGGAAAATATTTCTGAGAAATAAAGGCTTATTTGAATACAGCATTTTTTACTTCTATGTTTTTGATGTTGATACAAAAATCTTGGGTTTTAATTTTTAATGTATATAGCTGATTTACTTTTTTATAAATTATGTAGTTTATGAATTTTACGAAATGTTTATACGAAAATGTCAACTTTGGGATATTTTTCATTACTGTTCTATTACAGAAAATGATTTCACATTAAACATGTTGATGCATTGTGTTGTTGTTGTTGTAGAAAAAAATTTTTTTCAGTCATATTAACTTTTTTGAATTAAAAAAAAAAAATAGCAAAAAACTTTACAATTTCAGCATTATTGTTTTAAGACAGAATTCAACTGTAAGCATTTTTTAATTTACACATTCCTCGTGTATAAATCCATGACTAATTTTCTTGACATAATTTTATAAATTGTTATTGTAATGATTCGATGTATTTTTAAAGTAGAACAGTAAAAAGTACAGTATCCTAAATAATAATATTAGTACTAAATTTCAAATAATGAAAGCATTTTCATAAAATATACGAAAAAAAAATTGTACTTAAGTGGGGGAAAAACAATAATATCTCAAGAAAATTAGTCATGGATTTATACAAGACGAATGTGTAAATTAAAGTGTTTATATAACCTTGTCTCGTAAGTATTTTAAATCAATTTATATGGTTATGAATTATTTTAATTTTAAAAGCGTTTCTCTTTACTATGTAAATGCAAATTTTTTTAACCTTCCACTTTTTCGTTCCTACTACAGTAAAAGAGCTATGTACATCGCAGCGTCAGACGGGAGCGCATAAGAAGCGAGCGACTTTCACTCCAATCGTCTCCGTCTGACCACGAAAAACAACCTATGCTAACTCTGGTTGTGAATAACAGCTGGTTATAAATAGGGTCCTTTTTATGTATGGAAAAAACCGTCTCTAGTCGGAGCGCGGTCGAAACTTATGAATCTTTTGGTATCGTTTTGTCAAACGGGTTTTTAATGGGTTCGAGAACGGACTTGTTCCCGTCTGGACGGTCCTTAAGATGTGCCAAACAGCCGTCAGTATTCAAGCTACATGGAGAATTTTTATTAGACAAATAATTTTGGTAGAACTCGCCTAGTCTACAGAAATTCGGGTATACCCCTCATAACTCTCCATAATGAAGTAATTCTTCCCCTCATAAAATTCAAAAAAATTAAAACAAATGAAATTGATAAAATAAATTGCATTACTAAAAATAATTTTTATAAAATATATCTTTACTAAAATAAAAAATATATGTGTTTCTATTTAATAATATTTTCACAAATTTTTATTGTTATTCATCTAAAAATTGCACTACAGACGGATAAAAAGTTGTTGAAATAAATATTTACGAAATTAAAAATATGCACATCTAAACTGAAAAGCTTTCCTATACTATCTATAAAGACAGTAATACTATCTTATCAGAAATTGGCAGAGGGCCTTTAAGAATACGTCATCAGCATTCCCTAATAAAAGGTTGTATACTAGAATTTTAGTTAAGCACGCGAAAAGAAAATATTTACAGATTTATCTTTATTGATAGAATTTTTGATTAGGCAAATTCTATATGTGTTATAAATTACCATTTAAACATCAGTGAAAGTCTTATTTTAGAAATAGTGCGTTAAAAATATGTACATTAATTTTATAAATATAATTCGGTGATGTGTTTGCATAAATAGAATGTAATCATCTGCTTTTTCAGTAAGAAGGAGGTAAGAAAATCAAGCAAAAATAGTAAGATACATAATTTTAACATGGTTATAAAAATTATTTAGCTAAGTATTATATTATTTATTACTATTGAATATTTATTTGTGGGAAATTTTTACAAATGTATCTCCGCGTAAGTACAAGATTTGTATATGACAGTAAAGAAAATACAAATATTGATTACAATGGTTGGTGAGACAATTACGTGTATACAAGATATTGAAATAAAATAGAGTTATATTAGGTTTTAGAAATTGAATTAATGTAAATTCATTATAAAAAATAATATATTTTAACTTTTTTGTTTTACGAAATCTTTGTCTAAGTAGTGTTTATTTCTAAATGTTTAAGAAAATGCATGCTAAAAAAAAAAAAAAAAAAATATTATTTTTTTTTTTTTGTATCAGCAAGAAGTTATATGATTTAACAAAATAGAATCGAATATGAAGGAACAAATACTATTAGAAAAAAATATTAATAGAAAAATATGTTTTGGAACATAAAATTCAATCTGTGTTGAAAGAAAATTTCATTCCTATATGAATAAAAGAACATTTATGTTAAAAAGAAAAATTCAAGATTTTAATATAGATAATCAATTGGTTAGATACCCATAAATTTGTAACATTCGTAAATTCGTTTTGAGTCTATTTTAGTATATGATCTTCAAAACGTTAATAAGCATACATGTTAAATCTTTCAATACAAGTGCTTTGTAATTAGTTAGTAATTGGAATTAGTAAAAGTTGAAACTAACATCGTTTTTTGAAAAGAGAAATGCTAGAGGTTTTAAAGAAAACTCTTAATGCAAAATAAACGTTTGGTATAATTAAATTTCTAATGATTTGATAAAAAATGTAGCACACTAGGACCAAAAACTATAAAATTATTGATACGGAATGAAAATATGAAACGATTTAACAAATCACGTTGAAAAATAAAAAAGAAAAAAATCCTTTGCTGAAATAATTATCTTTAAGATGTAAGAAATTTGTAGAAAAAATAATTATCTGCATAATAAAATAAGTTTTTAAAAAGAAAATGAATAAATAAATTCATTTATCAAAAATAAATTTTGTATAAAATTAAGTTAAAAAAATCAAATTAAATATAATCTAATTAATAAAAGTAAATAATTTTCTGTACCAAATAAATTTTTAAAATGCAACAAATATAGGGATTAAAATTAAAAATTATTTGCAAATAAAAGACATTTGTAAAACAGAAAAATAATAATTAAAAAAGAATTATATGCAATCCTTTACCAAATAAATTTTGTAAAATAATCCAATTAAAAATAATCAAATTAAAAAATATATATATTCATATTTGTCCAAAAACCCTTGTCTTATAGAACAATATTCCGATGATGCCACTGGGGGAGGAAAAGTTTCAGGGGGAATAAATTTTCAAAAAACTCCGCTGATTGAATACCGCTTGGAAGTCGCCACCAATTCATGCATGGTACGCCGCTAAATATCCTGGTATGTCCTTGCAGTGCTCTTGTCCTAGATCTGCTCAAACGGTTTTAGCTAGACTAAAGACTGGCCACACGAAGAGTTTGACCTTCAATGGAGACGAGAACACATATACCCTTTGCCATTGTTCGCTATCGCGTCTCCCTCTCATCTCATCGATTATATTGGTGCCTCTGTAAGGCAACTGTTAAATGAGGGGAGGACCGTTTACGATCTATTGATGCAGCATGATCTACTGGACTTGGTTTAGGATTCTAAATCAAGGATAAGTAACAACAACAACATTATGGTTATGGTGGAATTGCTTCATCCTTTGATTCATGCTTTTGAATTAATTAGAAATTTTCATGATAAGGATTCATCCATTGGGGCTACATTCTTTTTTAAATTTATTGAGAAGTTCCAATTTTGTCATTATTTTATTTTCGATAGAAAAATATTTTCTCTTACGATGTCTTTATATAGGACTTCACAGTCAGAGACAGTTTTCAATTTTATTTTCCTAAAATCAGTATCTGTTTTAAAATAAATAATAGATGAGGACAATAGAATTGTTATTCAAAGACTAGCAAAAGAAACCATCATTCTAATATTCTAGCAGAATCACCGGATCATATTTTAGGGTAATCACTTTTCGGATGTTGTAATTTTACATCTTAAAATAGAGTCACTAAACAAAAAGCAGTTATGAGTACATTAAATATTGTAATTATACTGGAGAATGATCTCATATCTGCAGAATTAGAATAGAACAAATTAGAAATTCTGAATGAAACATATTCTTCGGATTTTTAGATTATAGTATTAGTATTTTACATTAATATTTAATCAAATTGTAGTATTAGTATCATATATAATAGTATTCATTCAGATTGTAATATTTTTTTAATTAGTATTTCATACATTTTTGGCTGCAGAACATCAGCTCTGAAAAAAAGAAATTACTGGAGCAATAAACTAGATTTTTTATTTAAATTAACTTTTGGTATAAATTATTTATATTTTTTTTTTGGTGTATCGTATAAACTTTGGGTTTAAATTATATTTACTTTTTAACAACTGTTTTGGAGCTTTACAAGAGTGCAATGTAGATATTTTCCTGAATATCCATAAATTTAAAAAAAAAAAAAATTTAGTCACCTTGACTACTATATTACAACATGTACTGCTGAAATGACGTTTTCAATTATGAAATATGTCAAAAACTACTTAAGAAGCAAAACATCTGAAATGTGTTTAAATGGACTCTGCTTGTTTGTTTGAATATTTAAAAATATATCTATAAGTGAAGAAGAACTCCTATCTATTTTGCAAAAACAAAAACGGAGAATAAATTCAACTTTGTAAAACTAATATGTATAAAATTTATCATTTCATTATATTCGCACCTTTTAACTATTTTTTTTAAAATTGTGACTGTTGAATAATTGAATAATAATTGTTGAATAATTAATGATTTTTATCAATTTTTCAATGATGTTGATTCCACCGATTCTGTTTAGTAAGAATTTTTGCTCTCGTTGCGTCTTTATAATTTTTATTAAACGTTCTTTAGTTTCGTAACTTTTATATCTCGATAAACATTATATCAATCCTTGAACAGTCTTAATTAGGAGAAATAATATGGATATAGCGTGTAACCAAAGAAATCATTTATTTCATGACAATCATTTCAGTGCAACTAAGCAGAAATTGCCTGTTGGCAATAGTCCAAATTGAATTCAGAAAAAAGAATGCTGAAAATAATCTATGAAAGACAGAGATTGTTCTTTTTAAGCTTTGGAATCGAGGTACATCAGAATTCAAATATAATCAAACCTTATTTATTTCCCATGTGTAAAATTATATTATCTTCCTTTTTTCTCTTTAAAATGTCATTAAATGTTTTTATGTTGCAGTAAAGTAATAAAACAATCCGCTTTTTCTGAGTTGGAGTGAAAAAAAAATCAATAATTTAATTTAACTGATATATTTTTTTAACACGAGAGTTTTAAGTATGTTGATCCCAAGTGTGTATGCAGACTCAACCCAAGTCTCAAGGGGGGGCGAATTTTGTAAACTGAACTGAAAACATGCCGAAATGTGGAGCTATAAAAAGGTAATGCCATTGTTTTTGAAAAAGAAGTTCTGTGATGGTTTCTGTAAGAATGTTGTTGTGTAATGATGGCTTTCGTTGTAAATGAATACATTTTGTATATTTTTTTATTGAAGAATTTGTATTTTTGAATCACTTACCAATAGAACCCAGCATCGCATAGATGCAGCCCATAGAGGAATATTGGTATTCGCAATATATATGATGACGAAATGCACATTTCAGATAAAAGAGTACACATAGAAAAGTACTATAAATTTAAAAGAGGCATTCCATTACATACACATCAAACGTCACGCTTTTAAACATATTTAATAATAAAAAGTCGCTCACTGGTCGACAGAAAAATCTTCACTTTCGCACACACATACATGATGGACTTAGTGTTTTATTTATGTATGTAACGTTCGAATAGTTTACCGATGGAAGGACATTGCCTTTCTAAAGGAAATTCCTGGCTTATACGTGGTTAGATTTTCTATTACATCAGAAAAATTATTGAAGTTTTAAGTACCACATGCAAAATTTTCTTTTCAAAAAGATTTTCATAAGATTTTTTTCTCAAAAACTTTTGTTTTGAGAAATAAATATAATTTAAACCAAAATCTTTTCAGCGGTAATTGCACTATATTAGCGTAGATATCTTAAAAATATGTGAGCATAGCCCTCCTCAGCCAATAGCTATGAGACTGAAAGTACTTTGGTGGTACGGAACAAGCTGTAGCACGTTGAATTGCGAACAATAATGTCGTTGGGGTATTTCAGGCTTTTGTTACACAATCATACTCTCTTATTCCGCCTTTGTGCACCTTGAGTTTCAGTCTTCATTTTACTGATGAATTGCTTGCAATGTCAACATTTTTGCATAGCACTATCAGTAGGATGAAAGTGGTGGTTTATTGCTAGGTATAACGAGTCAGCTCTACACATCACGATTATGACAGCACATTCGTAATCTACCAATTATCTATAAGATCTTCGGTTTTATTTGCATCCCCAGGAAATTTCCTGCAATGTCCAAAAACAAGAAAAAGATAAACCTTCATTATCAGCATAGACTTGGAATGCCATTTTAATACATCACCCCACATAAAGTAGATAGCAGGTTATAAAGAAATTTGAAGGCACTGTGATCAATTGTAAATATTTAGGAATATCAAAGAAAATAAATCCGTAATTATTGTTTTATACGATGCTAGATGCGCAGTAGAAACGTGCACTGTGATCCAAGTACACTCATTTAATTTTAAACGTGTAGTGATCCAAGTACACTCATTAGTTTAATTACATTCATTTCATTTTTTCAATTATCCGTAAACATTTAATTTTTTATTTACTTGTTATAAAGAAATTTGCATGTGAAATTTCGATATAATCACATCATTATTTAAGGGGGCTTCATTTTTAAAATTTTAATTATAAATTTTTTTTTTTTTCAAAATAATTCATTTTTATTTTTAAAATTGAATTTATATTTATATCTTTTCAAGGGGAGTAAATGATGCAAAAGAAATTTTCAGTTATAAAGAGGGGTAGAATTTTCATTTGATCATTAGATGAATTATTTCTGGATAACTGATTTTTAATTTGATTTTTCTGATTTTTAAATATTTCGAAAGTATGAAAATATAACAATATATGATTCCTTTATAAAAGATGTAAAAAGAGAGAAGTACATTTTATAAATGATTTGACTGTATTAATGTTGTAGAGGAGTATTTAGTGAAAAATATTAATGAATGATGTTTAATGTAATATTAATTAAGCAGTAAAATAAAAATATAAATTATATAGAACTTTCATGGAACGTTTTTATGATTGATTTTTGTACTTTTAATTTCCTTGACAATATAAGCCGCTTAAGAAGTCCATTATAAATTTATAATTAGCTTCTTAATTACAAAAAGTCACCATTATAAATTTTTCGTTGACTGTATATAGGGTTAAGCTAAAGCTGTCAAGAAATAAGAGATTTTCAATTTGTCATTACTGAGTTTTAACATACACTTAAAAAGACACTTTTTTCCTTGTATATTCCAGCTTGTGCAATGGAGAAAAAGGTTTAAAATTCAGTTTTAGTGTCACTGTAACATATGCGGATACAATCTATTATGTGAAATAAAAGCGTGTAAATGAAAACCTTGATCCAATTGTTTCATTTAATAAGTTTGTGAATATACTAGTACATCGGTGGTTATTAAAATTTGAAATTCATGCCAAGCCAATACATTTGTTGGTTTTTATGAGTGAAGTAGTTTTTGAATTTCCGGTAAGCTTTACATTTGAACATGTAAATAAGTTGAAAGATTATTATTATTGTGATACAAAGCAGTGCTTAGTCTATTTTAAATTTATCTGTTACTAAACTTTAATAATATGCAAATTTTCCAAAATTATTCTTCCTATAATAAGAGTTAAACTTGTATGGAAAACCGAACCATATCTGAAACCATATCCAAACTGTACTTGTTTGAATATGGAATGCCACTTAAGATATTCAAAACTTCAAAGGTTGAAATAGATCTTAAAAATTTACTGAAAAACTGAATGATTGTATAGAAATTCATAAACTACTTAATTGCATTAGAAAAACATTACCGACTATTGCGCATTTTAGAAACGAAAAAATTATACCATGAATTTACAAAAATAAATGTTCCATTGTTAAACGGTTATAAAACAAAAGTGGAATTGAAAGCTTCGATGAATTTTGTAGTACTTAATTATCAATTAAAGTTTCTTAAATCCTCTTGAATACTTTAACTATGTACAATACTTGTTGCATAGAAAAAGTGCTTAATCCATTATCGCACATAAAAAGGAAATAAACCCACAACTTTGTCCCTTCTACGCTGTTTTTTTTTAACATTTGCAACAAATCTTCTAACTATGTGTAGCAAAATCCTCAATGATCAATCTGTAACAATATAAGTATCGACATATTTTTAGTATGAATTCTCTCCTTTTTAGTATTCGAATTACATTTTTGAATTAATTTTTTTCCTAAATATTGTTCTTGTTTAAAAAATCACTGTTGGATTTTCGTTGTTTATTTACTAAGAAAAATAAAATTCCTGCGATAAGCTGATATGTTCATCTAGAATGTAGTTGCTACAATTAACTACTTTTTTTTTCCATCAAGTTTATCAGTAAACAGAAAAAATCTCCCCTCTTTTCCTCTGAACCGATCAGGTACGTTCCCTTTGTTCCTCTTAACATTAGATCGCCTCCATAGACAACAGATCCTATTGTTTACAAACAAACCCCTCTGAGTCCCAAGCCCCGTCTAGTCCAAGCCCTCCTCTTTGCCATTGGCCACTTAGACATTTGCTTTCGAATAAATACACGAAGCATGGGCTCGTTTCCTTTTCATACAGTTTTAAGATATAATTATGGAACTTGTAGAATTACGGAAATTTAATTTTTATAAGTTATAGAACTGGAGGTGTGGGACAATCGTCTCTGGTACTCCGTAATCTTAAATTTCTTTTGTCTTTTGCCCTTTGACTGTAGAGCGTAGGGTTGACAATCCTATCCCGTAAAAAAGAAGATTGAATCTACGAACATAGAAACTTTAGAAATTGAAAACATATTCCCGAATATAATGGCGGCACCTATTTTAGAATTACATGTTGAAATTAAGAAATTCGAAATAGATTTAACGGACGTTTCTGATTATCTGAAAGAAGGAAATAAAATAGATATATTCATAAGTAGACATTATTATTGGTCATTCTTTTTGACTTGAAAATCTTTCACCAACTGTCGTCTTAAATGAAACTAAATTTGGATGGACATTGCACAGATGATTTTCTAACCTATTTAATTCGAATTATTCAGTGAATGCAATGTAAGTTTCAGTTTGGTTATGAAGATGATAAAGCTTTTTAATTAACTCCAAATATTTTGGGATCTTAAAACTTTGGAAATTAAGGATGATCCAATGGATAAAAAAATTATGCAATAAACAAATGTTAAAACAATTTGATGACTATTAAATTTAAGGATGATAGATATGAAGTTAAACTTCCTAGAATATTTTATAATGTGGATCTTTAGAATAATTACGATGTACCGATAAAAGAGATTTGAATATAGTTAAAATATTTAAGAAGAATTTATCTTTGTTTAAAGACTACAAAGCAGTAATAGGTAAATATTTAAGCTTAGGAATTGTGCAGATATTTTCCCCCAGGAATTAAATTCGTCTAATGAAAATGTGACGTATTACCTATCATATCACCTAGTAATTCGCAAAGCTGAAGAAACAATTAAACTATAGTGTTGTTTTTTATTCTTCGGCTCATGTTCCATCAGAACCATCTTTAATGATGAACTTTTTTTCCAGGTACATCATTTATAGATGGTTCTTTTTCCTGATCCAAATTTAAACTTAGATTTATTTGACTTGATGTTGAAATTTAGATGTAATAATATCGCATTAATAACCGAAGTTGAAAAGGCATTTCTACAAAAGTCTCACGGATAATGATAGGTATCTAATGCTACTTTTGTTGGTTGATCAACTTCCAGGATATTTCTGTAAAAGCAGAAATTACAAGAGTGTTATTTGGGATAACTTCTTGACAATTTTTATTAGAGCAGTTATCAAACATCATGTTAAAAAAATTTGAAAATCCGTATATCGAAACCACATTGCTTTTGTTATGCCAGTTAAAAGGTTTTTAGTACTGTTATATTTCAAAGATTTATCAAAGATGAAAAGGTAAAGACAGCCTTTGTGACTTCGAAAAACCAATTGGCTCCTATAAAACGTATCGCATTGCCCAAATTAGAACTTTGGGTACCATGATTGTAGCCAGACTTATTAGTAGAGTACTATCAATTTTGAAATTAAATGCGATAAGATATTTATGGATAGATTTCAACATTGTATTGCATTGGGCTAAAAGCTCATTCCTTACTCATTCCTTTTGTCAGCAATAAAAATTGAGGAAATACAGAATTTGGTCAATCCAAAAGATTTGAGACAATTCTAGAAGGCGTGACAATCCTGCTCATCATCTAACTAGAAGTTTTAAAGCTGCCGAAAAGAGTTGCAGCATTTTGTTAAAAATAGCAAAAGAACAAGAATTGCAAGATTTCATTTCCAGTCAAGGTGTACCATGGAAATTTATCATAGAGCATGCGACTTGGTGTGAGGTTTCTTCGAACGATTAATAAAGTCTGTGAAGGATCATATCTGAAAATTCTAGGACGTGCACTTCTGACATTTAAAAAAGTGTGAACAATCCTTATATAAACTGAAGTTGCGGTAAACATGCGTCCTCTAACTAATGATTTAGAGGAAACGGAACCTCTGACACCCGCTCATTTCCTTGCATCAATTAAATGATTACAGCTATCCATTACACTTTGCTGAATTGGTAACCAAGATATCAATAAAGGAGAGCTTTATAAAAAGAAAATGTTATCAAACAATTTTGTTATACAGTTATGTAGAAAGAACAATACGCATTTAGTCTAAACTCTGCATATCATTTCAAATTTCCTGAAAAACTCAAGAACTGGAAAATTGAGATATTGTATTGATAAATGGAACTCAGAAATTCAAGTTGTTCTGTTATTTCGAAATAATTAAGCAAATTATTCAAGGAAGAAACAAGCTCATCTGTGCCTGTGTAATAAAAATCAAAAAGGGACTTTTAGAAAGCCTATACAGTTGCTGTATCATTTGAGTTGGAAATTATGGATTGATAGAATATTTTAAATTTTTTTTTTTTTTTTTTACTTGAATTTACCATTGCTTTGTTGAAGAAATTATCTGTATTGAATGTTCTATAGAATAGTAATTTTCTATAAATTTATGTACTTATGAAAGTGTATTTGAATACTTATTTTTAAATTTTTATAGCATGTCTAAGATATATATATTATTATAAAGGTTTAATTACTGATGATTGATTTTTATATAATTTAATTGATTCTGTTATTGAAGTTAAATTTATATTTTTAAACGAAAGAATCTATGATGAATTGAAATTCACAGAATATATATTTAACATTTAAATGTTTCCTATTTTATGATAATAATTGTTTAGTCTGTATTATTTGAATTCTTATTATATTATTGATAACTGAATTGCATATTGTGTACTGTATTACTCTCAAAAGAATCCAGGTGTGGAGAATGTTGGAATTTAGCCTTTCAGCGATATTGAGTGGTGCTATTCCTGTTGAGAAACTTTATTCCACCTAGACTCCCAGATGAACTGTTGCTGCCGTAAAGTTAAGATCTACACCCTACTCGTAAATAGTGCAAAATAAAGTAAACTTCAATAAACAGTTGATGTGTTGATATTGTCTACGACCATAGAAGTTCATATAGTCCAATAAATAGATTTCTCGAATCACTGATCTTTCTCTTCACTTCTTTTATTTTTGGAGACTTTCTGGTTTGCAGATCATTAAACCTTCCCCCAGCCATTCTAAATGGTGCTTTTCTGTACTTAATGCGACTATCCTTGAAAGGCTTATTAAAAGTTTGAGTAGCTCTATTGTTGGATATATCTTGTCACGAAAAGCCCAAAAGCAGTATTTACAGTAGCCAAGAGCCAGTCGGAATAAATGCCGAGCATTGCACTTGTAGACTTTTTCATCAGGTGGCAACACGTAAGTTCATCAATCTCCGATTGTGATGTGAGTTGAATAAGTGAAACAAAAAGTTTGAGAGGTGTGTATGACTAGACGACTTGAGCTGGATGTATGGATGAGCTGGAGTATGACTAGACGACTTGACTGGAGACTTTCTGGTTTGCAGATCATTAAACCTTCCCAGCCATTCTAAATGGTGCTTTTCTGTACTTAATGCGACTATCCTTGAAAGGCTTATTAAAAGTTTGAGTAGCTCTATTGTTGGATATATCTTGTCACGAAAAGCCCAAAAAGCAGTATTTACAGTAGCCAAGAGCCAGTCGGAATAAATGCCGAGCATTGCACTTGTAGACTTTTCATCAGGTGGCAACACGTAAGTTCATCAATCTCCGATTGTGATGTGAGTTGAATAAGTGAAACAAAAAGTTTGAGAGGTGTGTATGACTAGACGACTTGAGCTGCTTTGGTGTGTGCTCGGTGACAGGTTTCTTTTTTGAACTCTTGTTTTTGTCTCGGGTTTCGTAAGTTAAAAATTTTCTTTATTTTTTTGAAATCTAATCGGATTTCTCACCTGGTAGGTTACCGGTAAACTTTAGTTTGTTTTTTCATAATTTGTCCAAGGATGTGGTTAATGTTTTAAAGCGTAATGGGAGGGCCTCACTCTCTAAGTGGGCATACTTAGAGGTCTGAAATGGCAGAAAAAAATAGTAATTCTAACAGCATGGATTTTCCTCGGAAATAGATCTCAATTTTATCTCTTCTAGAGATATCACATCCAAATTGCATTTAGCACATGAAAATGGAGAGCACTCATTTGTAATCGTATTTGAGGTGACAAATGGCTCAATTCCAAGGGCTCATCCTAAAATATTAAAAGATAACATTTCTTCTAAAATGAGTACGTTAAAACACATTGAGTTTATGCGTATCACTAGACAGAATAAATTTATGTTTTCAACCTCTCACTATGATACTGCTAAAGAACTGGTAAATATTAAAGCCATATTGGGAGTTCCGGTAAATGCATCACTTTACCCGGAAAAGATTTCTACCCGTTTCCTTTTACATAACATGCCAACAGACATTCCACTTTCTGAACTTGCTTTGGAATTGGAAGAAGAAAATAGGGTTTCAGTAATAGAACTCAAAAGATTTGCTAGTAAAAGAACAACTCCGACTTTCACCTCTCCGGTTTTAGTTTCAATTTTGGGTACGATATTTCCTGAATACATAAGACTGTGGCTAACCCAGCAAAAATTTCGCTATTTGTGGATAAACCACGTCAATGTCGAAATTGTCACTCGTTTTCTCATCCCGCCTCAAATTGCAAAAAAATCTCTTACTTGTGAATTCTGCAGTTGCAATCATCATGTTAATACATGTACCGAACAAACTCCCAAATGCATAAACTGTAGCGAAACTCATAAGGCCACAGACATGAATTGTCCTAGCCGTAAAGCAGAAGAAAAATTTTTTAAATTCAAAACCCTCAACAGGCTTTCTTTTGTAGAAGCGCGAAGAATATATCGCGTTCCGAAAGAAGATTCATTTTCCGCTAAAGTAAAAATATCTTCTCCACCTAATTACATTACTAAAGAAGAAATTACTACATTAATTCAACAGCACGCTATGGAAACTCAAAATTTAGTGAAAGAAATTTGTCATGCACAAGCATCCAATTTCCAGGAGTCACTCAAAGTACTCACAGAAAATATAATAACTAGTATAAATTCCCTCAATCAAGCGATAAAGAAACTCTCTTTACCTCCAATGACAAAATTAACATCTTCGGGTAAGGAAAAGAAAAAGATTAAAACTAAAAACCAGAGTTTTGAAACCGCGCAAGACTTCGATTTTACGGGAAAAAAGTCGATAGATCAAGATTATCCTTCTTTAAATTTCTTTACTTCTAGTTTAACTTAATTACTGTTATTGAAAATTATAATTTTGCATCTTGGACTCATTGGATTTTTTATTTCTTTGTTGTTGATCAATCTTTATAAACTTTTATATTAATAACTACAACAATGTTTAAAAAGTGCTACAATGGAATGCTCGTAGCATTCGAGCCAAACGTCCATATCTGATCCAATTTTTTTCGTCAATGTCAGTGTTAGCAATACAAGAAACATTTCTTAATTCTGAAGATCATTTTCACCTACCGGGTAAATTAATTTATAGAACAGATCGCTCTGACAATACACACAGAGGAGGTCTTTTAATTGCAGTTGATTCTATTTTTCCTAGCAGAGTTTTTACTCTGGCCAACCTTCCGGATTCTGATAACGAAATACAAGCAGTTACAATTCATATTTCACATAAAACTATAACTATCGTTAACATTTATTCTCCAAGGGGTATTTTCACTATTGAATGGCTGGATACAATTAGTCAACAACTTCCTCTAACTGTATTATTCTCGGAGATTTTAATTCTCATCATCCCATTCTCGGATCCACCTCTTCTACAACTAGTTCAGAAATACTGATCAACTGGATTCTTCAGAATAATCTTAATATTATTAATACTAACACTCCCACTCATATTACTCCGACTGTTACATCGCTTATTGATCTCTCCATTTCCAGCGCAGACATTTACCCTAATATTTCTTTTGCTGTTCACACGATCCCTGCGACAGTGATCATCTTCCGATACAGTTATCGTTTCAAATTTCTGCTTCACAAAAATTTGTAGATCGATCATATTATGGTCTAAAGTCCATCTTTTCCTCCAAGATCAGAAAAATCTTGATCGCACCTTTTCTTCATACTCAGATTTACATTCTTCTTAACTCAGGCTCTCCTTAACAACAAAAACTTCATAAAACCTCTCACAGTCAAAACCTCCGTGGTGGAACTCCCGCTGCAATAATCTTTTTAAAACAGAAACGCAAATTATTACATCAAGCTCGATCTCAACTCTCTCAAGATTTATGGATTTCATATAAGAAAATTTCTGCCAAACTTCGTCACTACATCTCAGATCTTAAAAAACAATATTGGGATTTTGTGTGTTCCTCTACCGGATATAACGGCAAAATTTATAAAATCATTAAAGCTATTCATAATAGAAACAATATTCTGGATAGCAATAAAATTTTTCATTCTAATAATTCTTTCATTTCAGACCCGACGCAGCAAGCTAATTTATTAGCTACTCAGTTTAATAAAACCTTCGACCATCAGTTTATTACATTTGATCTTTCTGGCAATTACAACCAACATTATAATAGACCAATTACATTTAACGAGCTAAAGATGCTATCCGCGCTGCTCCTATATCCGCGCTTAATATCTTCAACAGTATTTGGTCAACTGGTAATGTTCCTCGGGAATGGTTAACAGCTAAAATTATTCCTATCCTTAAACCCGGAAAAGACAGCACTTCCCCCTACCTCCTTTCGCCCTATCGCGTTGACTTCTATTATTAGTAAAATCTTTGAACGTATTGTTCTCAAAAGAATCATTCACTTCACAGTTCATGATAAATTCCACCCCAATCACTCAGATTTATTCCTTTCAAAGATTGTATGTATTCATTGTCATTACTGCATCATAAAATAATTGAAGCCAAAAACGCCAAAAATTTTGTATTTTTCTTAAGTTGGATATTTCTGCCGCATATGACTCAATTTGGAGAGATGGCCTTATCTATAAAATTTTACAGGTTGGCATAAAGGAACTGCTGCCAGATGGATAAACAATTTTATTAATAACAGGAATTTTTATGTCAATTGGAGAAACTCTGATTCTATGAAATTGTTTTCCACTTGTGGTGTACAGCAGGGGAGTGTTCTCAGTGCTTTTCTCTTTACCATTTATATGAGAGATATTTACGAGATCATTCCTGAACATACGGAATGCTTATTGTATGCTGATGATATTTTTCTTTTTAGCAGCGATCATTCTTTGGAAAAAGTCCTTCATAACCTTCAAATAACACTTCATAAAATAATCCAATGGTGTGAAACGTGGAAATTTACCCTTCAACCAGAAAAGTGCGAAGCGGTTAACTTTTCCAATAAAAAACAACAACCAGCTCAACAACTGCATATTTATAATATCCGCATCCCTTGGAAACAACATACACGTATTTTAGGTATCATATTCTCTTATAACCTCACTTTCAAACAACATTTCCAGTATCTTAAAAGGAAAGTTATTAAAAATTAAATGCTCTTAAAGCAATTGCTGCTAATTCCTGGGTTGTCGATCCTATCATTTAATTCAAATTACAAATACCACTATTCGTAGTTTACTGGAATATGGAGCTCCGATTTTTATCTCCTCTAGCCATAGTGACTTCCAAATACCTAGCCCTTTATATCATCTGGCTTTGAGTATTGCAGCAGGTCTCCCAAGGTGGACACCTATTCCAGTTTTACTTAAAGAAACTGATCAACTTTCATTGTTTCAGAGGTTGCATATGCTTGCAGAGCGCTTTTTCATTAAACAAATTTCTTTTGATTCCTCGTCTCCACTCACCATTTATCTTAGATCGAGTAATAAAACTACAAGGTTAAAACGTCCTATTTCATTACAATGCTTTTTTGCTGAACTCTTAAACAATTTAGACATCCAGCCTTCTAATTTAATTCCTAATTTTCCGCCAGTTAGAGTAAATTCGAAAGTCACTTTTCATCTTGGCAATTTACCTTTTCAAACCAAACAGTTACCTCATCATATCATAAAATTTCTCTTTGAACAATACAAAAATGAACATTGGAAAGATAGAATCATTTTAGCCTCCGACGCCTCTAAAACAGAACTTAAACATTCAATAGCAATCATTAATTCCTTTTCACAAGAGTCTTTATCTGGACAGATTTCAAATCATAATAGTATTTTCACAGGAGAAGCCCTAGCACTCCTGTTAACTCTTTCTACTTATGTTCATTCTGCTCATAAATATATTATTCTCACAGATAGTCTATCCGTTCTTCTAGCGTTACAAAATTGTAACATACGTTCTAATCGTATCATTCAGTTTCTGGGTAATAAACTTCAAGATCTTAGCAATAGTATTTCATCAATTGAATTAATCTGGTCCCCAGGACATGTTGGTATTAAGGAAAATGAACTAGCAGACTCCCTCGCGAAATCTGCAACAGATTCAATAATTTTTCATTGGATTTCACAGGAAGATCTCATCTTTCAACTAAAAGAAAGCACAACTTAAAGCAACGGAACAGTGGAAGGGTAGCAAATATGCTCAGGAACTCTTGCACTTGAATAGTATTAAACCTACACACAGACTTTTTCCTAATCATCGAAGGGAAGATACTCTTATATCCAGGTTCCGCACAAAAACATATCCTTGCAACGCAAAACTCCACAGATTTGGCCTAACCTCTTCTCCATTATGTTCAATCTGCAAAACTCCAGAAACAGTGGAATACATTTTGTTCCAATGCAAAAATATGAAATTCCCGAAACAAACTCCAAAGTGCTTTTGGTTATAAAGTTCTTTCATACTCATGGCTATTCGATATGTCTGAAGATGCTTATTATAAAACAACAGTAATTCTACAATTTCTACGAAAAGTCTCGTAACCTCGTCTTCTATGGGGTACCCCATATTGGTTTTTTCGTGTTAGCTCATTTTCATTTTTCGTTTCAAGTACTAGTAGTACTTCATGCGTTCTAAATCATCGTTTAAATGCTAAAATGTTTCATCGTTTGATTAGTATTTTATCCATTCCTTTAATGTCCAAATATACTTCTTTTATTGTTATTCTTTTGATTGTTAGAAAGTGTCGACAACGTTTATGGTATTTCAGAAGGAATTTTGGACTCCTGAAATTTCGAAATGATTTCAGTGTTTTCGAATTTTTCAATGATTTTGGAATTTTAAATTTTTGAGTGTATTGTAAGGAGGTCTTATTTACACTTCTGCAAATTTGGTTGACAATAAAAACATTCGGATAATTTGAGATAAAGCAGCGTCAGCGAGCATACATCTCAAAGCGCCAAGTCAAGTCAAGTCATAGATGCCGAAATAACCTAAAATGATCATTATCGAGTAGCTTCACAATAAGATTCCGATAGACGTTAGATATCACAAAGAACTCTGAAAGTAATAACAATTGTATGAATGAATAAGTCATTTTGAATTTAGGAAAGGATTGAAATTTTTTGAATGGCCATAAAATTGAGAATGACATTTAAATGCTTAAAAACTATTGGATATCATTTATTTACACAGTTTTATCCCTTTTGCCATTTTTATCTAAGATTTCGGATTTTTGTGAAATTTTGAATACGTAACAAAGTATGAAAATTTGATAAAATCGTTACTAAAGTTAACATTTTTGTTTCAAAACTCTCACAAAGTTTAACTGTAATAGCTTGGTGATTAATGCTTAATTTTTTAACTCTCAAAACTGAGTTTGAAATTTCACATGCAAAGTCAAATCGCATGACTTCAGAAGTCGCTTCTGTAGGTCGGTAAATATAATTAGCGAAGGTACGTTCTTATTTCTCCCAAGATGCAGCTTCTGGGACTATTTGATTCAAATTACGGTGGCAACATGAACCCGCTTTGATCCACCGAAATGGTAGTCACCTGGTATGGTTACCAAAAAGCTTTGAGGATTCATCGGCCAATATGTAGAATACAAATGATTCATATTGGAAAAATAAATTCTTTAAGAACTGCTTTTCTGACTGAAAAAATTACTTTCATTAAGCTGGTGAAATTAAAAAAATTTTAAATTTCAATAATTAATACAAAGGTTTCAGAAAAAAAATTAGCTACAAAACTAATTATAAATTCATACATATTAATGAGTTAGTAATGGATATTTAAAAAATTGAGATTATTTTTAAAATCATCATCATCATTGGTGCCACAGCCCCATGGTGGGCCAAGGCCGTCTGCTCGTTGGCATATTTCTAGACAGTAGTTTCTTTTTTACTGGGTAGGGTTGTCAGCCCTACGCCCAACTCTACAGACATATTAGACCGGGACCTACGGTTTAAAGTGGATTCAGAAGGACTACAAACATCTATGACACCACCGGGACTCGAACCCAAAACCTGCGACACCGAACGCCAGAGCGTTAGTCACTCGGCCATCAGGCCCGCCATTTTTAAAATAACAGTAAATAATTCAAAGTAAATCAAATGATTATAGAATTTAACTTTCAGTTATAAATACATAACTAACAAATAAATTAAGCAATGTAATCAGATGTTTTAAAAATAAACTGAGCATTCATATTAATCGTTAAATACTAGGTTTGTTTCTTATATTTAATTTCTAGTAATCATTCATTTGAACCCATGACCTGAAAGTAATGAAAGAGACGCAAGAAGCAGAAATAACACGAAGTAGTAATTGATTGAAAACGTTTATTGGACGTAAATTAACAGCTGCAATACTAAAAGTATGAAGATAGGAGTACAAGGACTCGATGTGCAAAATGCGCTGTACACTGCTTTTAATGTAGGGACTTTTAATGCAAAACTAGCTAACACAATGAATAATAATCAATATATTGATTATTATCCGCTGCATCTAACATCATTTCTACCCGACGAGAATTTGCATCGAATGTGGCTTACTTGTACAATTAATCCTTAATTGTACAAATTTAGATGGATCATGTCTTAATTTCCCTCAATATATAGAGTACGAAAGTACCCTTTTCAAAGTAGAATTTATGTCAGTTAGAGCATCATGTTTTTTGAAATCTTATGGCTTGAGGATCAGAGTTCACTATTTATCGACTCAAACAGTATAATTTTCTGTTATCACAAAGTGTTTACAAAATACATATAGTCATTTAGTAGGAAAAAATCAAATATATTCAAAATTATCCACTTAGCGACGTCATTTAGAAAGAAGCTATAATAATGCAAAAAACAAAATGTTTCATAAATAATACAATCTGAACCCTTTGATTTATAAGAATTAAAAAAAGGTAGTTAATACAAGTTTAAATGCAGAGGCCATAACATAGTCACTCAAAAATAATTTCAAAAGCTTCAGAATTTCATGGTAGTTGATTACTAGTTAAAGCAATTGAAAAATGTAATTTTTCAAGAAATTACAGATTATGTAGGAATTATAGAAGAAATTGAAGGTAACTTTTTTCTTCTCTGTGCAAAGATTGTTAAATAAATTTATATTTTCCATCGATTTTACGATTAAATTTAATATTTATTTAACATGCAGTTCAATAATTAGTGCTTACTTAATTTTTTTTGAGTTTTATTTTGAATATTATTTGTTGATTTATCAATTTATAATTTAAATTTAAGTTCCTGTATGCTTCTATGAAAAATTTTTCTTACATTAAATTTTTTTATATTTTTTAAACAACTATTCAAATCAATTGGACAAATAGCATTGATAAAAAAAAAAAAAAAAAAAAAAGGAATTTAGAAGTATTATGATCGCATCTTTTAATACTTTTTTTAAATTTATGCTTTCTACTTAGCAAAGTGAAATTTTTTCCACACTAATTCTATCAGCCCTTTTATAGCGAAGTCTATTCACACATTTTCGCAGATGGACAAATGACCCTTGAAAAATATACAGTGAGCCACAAAATTGAGTATACACCTCTAAAACTTTTAGAATTCTTCCAATTACAAATTAAATATTGATTTAAATAGATAAATTTTTTTTTATCCTAGATACTTTAACCTCTGCTTTACCATCCTATAATAACACAATTCTATAGTTAACTTATTTATTACGAAAAAAGTTAAGCGATTCGAAGAAAAGATAGAAAACCATGCCACAAAATTGAGTATACACTTCTTATATTTGTAAATTATGCCACCACTTTTTTTAGTTTCAAATTTTCTTTAAAGAGTTTCAGGAGTAGCTGCTGCTTATAACACGTGCTATTGCACTTCAACGCTTTTAAATAGTATTTTTCTCATTAAAAATCGTAAAATGAGCTCTGGTAGAGAAACTACTGAATCTGAGCGTTTATTGGTTGTAAAATGGTCGAAAGAGGGCAAATCTCTTCGAGAAATCGCTTCGTTGATTGGTGTTACTCATGGTTGTATCCAAAAATACTACATAAGTATAAAAAAACTGGATCTGTGGCCAATATTCCTGGAAGAGGACGTAAAGAAATACTGAGTACTACGGCGAAGAGGAAGATCATTCACTCAGTAAAGAAAGATCCGAGGATGAGTGCCTCTAAACTAGCTTTATCGATGTCCTCTACAATCGGGAAAAAGATCTCAGTTGAAACAATTCGACGTACCCCTTCACCAATATGGGTTTCATGGCCGTACACCAATACGAAAGCCACTCATCAAGTATGTGAATAGACAAAAGAGAGTGATTTTCGCCAAAGAACATCGTTTAAAGCCTATTTCTTTCTGAGCGCTGTAATATTTTCTGATGAAAGTAAGTTTAATCTTTACGGAAGCGATGGAAGATTTAAAATATGGAGAGAAGCTGGGAAAGCACTGGCACCTAAAAACACCATTAAGACAGTCAAGTTCGGAGGTGGATCTGTCCTCGTTTGGTGTGTATGTCGGCTGGAGGAGTTGGAGAGCTTGCTTTTATTGATGGTATTATGGACAAACATGTATATTTGGGGATTTTAAATGATAACTTGAAAAAAGTGCTAGTAAGTTGGGGCTTGGGTCAAGCTACATATTCCAACAGGACAACGACCCCAAGCATACAGCGAAGATTGTGCAGTTATACTTGCTGTACCATTGCAAGAAGCAATTACACACTCCAGCCCAGTCTCCAGACCTAAACGTCCTCGAAAATTTGTGGTCGCAATTAGAGAAAGCTGTACATGAGCACGAAATCACAAGCAAGGAAGTTCTCAAGAAGGTTCTGAGAGAAGAATGGGCTAAAATTTCTGTTGAAAACACTAGTAGAATCTATGTCCAGAAGATTACAAGCTGTAATTCAAGCAAAAGGTTATGCAACAAAATATTAATTTGTACGTTAAAAGGAAATTAATAAAGGTGTATACTTATTTTTGTGGTGGTGTTTTTCCTCTCCTCTCAGATCTTTTATTTTTTTTTTCGTAAAAAATAAATAAACGTAACAATTTTATAAGTATAGTACGGTAAAGCATAGACTAAAGTATATAAGGTAAAAATTCAATAATCTTAAAGCAATATTTAATTTGTAATTGCAAAAAGTCTCCAAGTTTCTAAGGTGTATACCAATTTTGTGGCCCACTGTATATTCCTCGTGTGCAGAAGATGACTGCAGAACGACAAACCAAACCAAATCATTTTCTAAAAATACTTTTCGACCCATTAAAATAAGACTTTATCCTTAGAATCCTTTTAACTAAGTGTCAAAATTAGTGACTTGTGTAAAACTACTCCACCGAAGGAGGAAAATAGTTCTTAAAACCTTCGAATGAACGACAAAATACTAGGTTGATGTAGAAAACTTTTGGGATACTTTTTTAATTCCATTTTTAATTAATGTAAGAATTAAAAATTAAAAACTTCTTTATTTAAAAATAAGTGAACTTTGAACCTATTTCAAATATTTGATATAAAATGTATTAGCATTTCAGTTGAAACATTGTTAAATATCTTAATAGCTTGTAGCAGCTGAATATAAAATCTTTTTTCTTCATAAGTTTATGGAAGGAAAAGTTTAATTGTAACTCGATTCACTACAGAGGTTGAAGACAAGTATAGTTCGGTGGAAGTATTTAACTGAAAAAATTAAACACTTAAACCTTTTTTACAATGATATTAATGACGTATATTGAAAAACTTGTTTCGTTTTGAGTGAGTGAACTCCTTTTTATTGTGTGACACAATGTTTTCCTGACATTTTTCAGCAATCAAACTGTTTTTTATAAATTTTTCTGACCCATCGAAGTTGTTGACTGTGTTAATTAATTTCATAGACAAAAGCCTATATGAACACACCTCCTGCATTTATTTTTATTATCTGCTTTCTAACTTACTGAACTGAACTGAATCAAATCAAGTAAAACCGAAAATTCGGTGTTTTGAGCATTTATCATTCTTGTTAAACAATTTTTTTTTCAAATAATCAAGCTTGATTTTAAAAATTTAAGTAAATTTTGCAAATATAGAAAACGAAATCACAAATATACATAGATCTATAATGAACATACACATTGTTTTTTTGGGTAAATCGCCTTCTGTTTCCTATTCCCAGTGAGTTTTAACAGTATTTACTTTATTAAAACAAATATATTTGTTTTGTGTTCTAGTTATCAATTAAACTAAATTTATAACAATATTTTTTAATATAATGTTCTTATTTCCTCCTGAATGCAAGCTGGACAGGCAATTAAGGTTTTATGTTATTATTTCACCTCTATTTCTTGTTACAACTGATATTTCAAAAGAAACCGTATAATCAAATATAGTGTAATTTCTTACGTTTATTTTTAATTATTTTACACTTAGTTTGTAATGTTGACTCAGGATTTTAATTTTTAAAAGTAACGGAATTTTTTTTATTTTGAAATAAAGTATGTTTATTATTATTATTTTTTGCCGCTTTACATATTACGTCCAATAACTGTAATTTTGTTATACATATCCAGTTTTTTGAATTATTTGTTGAAGGATGTAAAGAAAATAAGTTTTGTGTTTAAAATAGTAATAAAAAAATATTTACTTTATTTTTATTCATCATAATGTTAGGCAATTTGTTCATGTTAATTTATTCTTAGCTAAAGAATATGTAGAATCAGATTTCCATCTGAATTAATAAATGATTATGATAGATTTTTAATTTCATATTAGTATTGTAGAATACTTCTATAGTTATTGTCCAGTGTCACAGTGATATATTCATAATTTTATTAATATTTATTTCGATATATTTTAATATAATTTCAGATTTTATTGTATTCATTAATGAATTATCATTTAAAGAATGAGCTTTAAGTTAATATATTTTAAAATGTACATCCTAATTTTTTTTTATTAAATCATATTGTGTGCTAAGTTAATTTTTAAAATTAATTTTTAATTAGTTTTCCATAGTTTTTTGTAGACATTTGAGCAATATTTTTAATTTTAAAAGATTAAATGCATTTTTCACTGGCAATAATTTGTTTATTTATATATAATCTTAAGTATCAACTGTAAATTTAATTTTGTGAATTTTTTTTCTATTATAAAAAATTCTATGATTCAAGTTATGCATAATTAACTTGTTTTATTAAAGTTTACTATTATAACATATTATTTCTCTTTATACTTTTCAATTGTTGGAATTTTTTAAATTTATCAAATGAAAGTATAGATATCAGATTATATATTTTAAACAAATTTTGTGATTGTTTATTACATTTGACCTAATGTTGGAAAAGTTATTAAAATCTATCAATTTATATATCAAACTTTTTTTCAAAGGGTATGTAATCCTAAGCTTATATAGTCAAGACCATCTAAAGGTCTTTGTAATGAATCACAAATCTTTCTGTACTTAATTATTCAACAGAATGTACTTAAAATAGCATTGTATTCACTCCTTTTTTTTATAAACCCTCTTGATGTTATCCCATTTCTCTTTGGTCAGAAAAAAATAAAATTTAATACTTCCTTATAAGTCTAATTTAACATGAATAGCGTTTAAATATTTAGTTTCATATGGATCTCAGTGAAATTCATAGCAGGGCATCATTGTTAAAAAGATGTTTAAACTACATTTAATTTTACAGTAGTATGCCTTTCTTTTTATCACTGTTCATTAAATGTTCAGTTTTCATCAGTAGTATTTTAGGTTTAGTGAAATTGGTAGTTAGAACTGCATTAATGAATGTTACTGTAATTAAACAACTACTCCTGTAGATTTTTTTTTTTTTTCACGAAAATTTAATTTTGAGAATAGTATTTCTTTTGTAATAAATGTTCTTTTTTAATAGTTTTAATTGTGTGTTATATTTGTTGGTTTTTTACTCAAAAATTAACTGAATTTTTAAAAATTTTAGAAATATGTAGATAATGTTATAGAAATTATATATTTTGCACCTAAACCTCTTTTATCTATATATAATGGAGTAGGTTTCAGCAAATTTCTATGTAAAGCTAGTAAATTTAATCATTTTATGTTTTTCCTTTAATTATAACTATATTGACATTTTTATTATTAATATATTCTTTATCATTTGTATGATGCTCAGAATTGTAATATCATTGAAAAGCATTATGATTTTATTTTTTTACCAAGTTTTTTATTCCTGAGTTATTAATTAAAATGTCATTTACTTTAGCACAAATATGGCAATGAAACTATTATTTTTTTAAAAAATACAAACTTTAAGTAATAACATTGTTAGTGCTTTCCAGGGATGGGGTTTCAGTTTGAAAATTTGATTCCCCACTCTTTTTATAAAAACTTTTTATTTTTTCAAAATTCTTGAATCAATATGTAAAATTAAATATTAATTAGGCAATTCAATTGATTCCTTCAATAGTACAACCAGTAGCAAAGACAATTGCTACTTTAGCAGCAAATTATGTAAATATTAAGACTTTTCTCAGCATGGAGGCTTATAAAAAAGCCATCTTGGATCAACAGTGAAAGATTTAGTTTGTCACTCGCACTCTAGACTAAACAAATTGGGACCTACAGTTTAAATTGGATTTTGAACCACTAACAAACATCCGTGCCATTGCCAGGATTCAAACCTGAAGCCTCAGGGTGGTACAAAAGGCCAGAGAACTAGCCATTAAGCTCTAATAATGATTTTATATGAGCTATTCTATTATTAAGAAAAAAATAAGGCTTAATATATTAAAAATATAGTATCTTTGCATTTATAATGTATAATTTTCTTTTGTCATAAGCTGTTCTTTAATAATTTGGCACCTGTTAATTTGCATAAGGATATATGTATTTTCTGTAAGCAAATTTAGAGTGCAAGAATGTCTTTGAATTTAGTGAAAATACAACACTTTTAAAATTGTAAAAAAAACCAGACCCCGTTATGCAAAAACTGCTTTTATAGACATGCAAGTTTAATACAAATCATTGAATTTATTTCACAAATTCTCCTAAATTCATTCGTAAAGATTGCTGTATTTAATATAATGGAAGAGAGTTAAGAGTTGAGAGTCAGTGTAAAAATCAGTCAGAGTCTGAATTATTTTTGGCAGATTCATCCCATGCCCCAACCCCTGGTGCTTTTAAATGATTTAAGATTAAAATATATTTTACATAAAAGAATTTTCTTTATCAAGAGATTTACTGTTATTATTACATGAAATGTTAAAAATTCTGGAACTTAGGAGAGTGAGAGAGAGAATTTTCTGAGCTGATCAGCAGTAACATTTTTATGGAGGTTGTAGGAATTTATGATTTTTTTTTCTTATCTTCAATGGTCTACTTGCTATTTGCACTTTGTGTTTATTTAATTTAACATCTAATTTGAAAGAAAGAATTAAAAACATATTAATCTTCATGATGAATGCATGGAAGAAGAAAAAATGCATTTTTTGTAAAAGTTAAACATAAAGAAAATTCTTTCAGGAAAAATTAAAAATATTACTTTAAACATAAATTTTAAAAATCAGTTAAATGTACCTTTATTAAATTTGTATAAAATGTTTAAGAAATTAAAAGGATCACATCTATAAATTTTTCTTTCTAATTGTGTAAGTTTATTTATTATTTCCTCTCTCATCTAGCATAACATCACAGGGTGGCATGACACTGCACAGTAACCACTCTTTAACAGATCATGGGATTGATTGTAAGTTAAAAGCTTTGTCTGATTATATGTGTTTCATCACTAAAAATAATTTCAGATTTGAGTTATTAATAATTATTTTTAAGAATTAGGTTTTAGTTTTGAGTCACTGCTAATCTGATTATTTTTCTTTTTATTTGTGTAATACTTGAAATTTAAAAAACAATAAATGGATATTTTAACAGAAGTTAGTCTTAGTAAATAATCTTGTTCGTTAAAAAAGATTTTTTTTTACCCTATTTTTACGTAATACTTTTTTTAAAAATTAACTTCTTTCTTATTTAAAGTAAAAAAGTTAAAACTGATATTAGAGTTCCTTTTCCATTTATTCCATTAATTTCCATCCCCAATAACACTGAAAATCTATTTTTTAAAAATTGAATAAAAACTAGAGAC
>BPLR01020389.1:0-63212 GCA_021605095.1 Caerostris extrusa | reverse complement strand
CGTCAGTTTCGGTTTTAAACTGTCACGTGACATTGAGCTTATGAAAAATATTTCACCGTCCATTACCAATTTTCTAGAGCGAAATTTACAATTACGTAAAAAATATTAGATTTGGACATTACTTTTTTCTAAACAATAAAAAAAATTGTCTATTTCTTTATAAATCTTTAGAAACTTAAATTGCAGTTCAATATTACAGTTCAAATTACATATCAATATATATGAATCTAGAAACGTAATCTTTAATCTGTAAAATATCTTTTTTCTCCTTCTTTCATTCATTAAAAGAAGTTTAATAAAACCACCATTCAAAAAATACATTTCCGAAATTTGAATGTTTCATAACAGAAGCAATTTAGATCGTCATTTTGATTTGATTTGACATTTAATTACAAATTTTCATCGCATGTTTATCAAGAAATCAAAATGATTTCAAACTTTAAAAATGTTTTTGTAAGATGGCCAATATACTGTAATTATATTGGGAAAGAAATCTTCTTCGTGTCTTTACGAGTGTTTTTCGGTGCAATTTTTTTATTTGTTTACTTTGACTTTATTTCTTTGGGCTCTATTACTTTTATTCGACTTTATCAGATTCTCAAATATTGCTTTTAATTCAAAAAAGTTAAAAGAAAGCCATATGAAAAACATTTCAAAATTAAATGTTTTTTGTGGTATCTTTATGAGCTACAAAATTAATATATTGATTTTACTTTCTGTACCTTTCCTGTAGTTAAAATAAATATATTAGTTTTCTTCATTAAAGGGAATAAAACACACTGTCACTTTTATTAAAACTTAATATACTAGTATGATATCTTAAAAACATTCTTTGCCATACATTTATTTTAAAAGAGAAAAATAATCGATTTTATTACAAGTCAAAAAATGCATTATTTTCTGCCCATATGGTTTCCACTATAAATTCATTTACTTAGCTTTCATATTTGAAATGAGAATCAATAATCGAAATTCTTAAATAGTATTTGATTAAACATTTTTTAAATTGGAAAATATTTACTGATTGCCCCTTTCGTGAAAATACATGAGGGCATATCAAAGGCATCAGCTGTAAAATAAACAAAACTTACATAATATGTTCGAGAACACAACACCCATTGCGTTATTAATCAACAAATGATAAGAGCTTTTGAAAAGGCTTTATATGATCTTCAACTAAATTCAAGAATTGCTTTCGTTAAAATATAGCATTCATGATGCTTGAGATTTTCAAATTTACAAATGAACATGGAATAAAGATATTTCTGGGAGACACAATACGTGAAAGTTAGAATGAGTTTTTAAATTAAATAAATCGTAATAGTTTTTCTGCAATTCAAAGTAAGAAATCAGTGAAATAATTGACATTTTCTACAGAGGTAGTCTACAAAATTGCTGTTTTATTTTTTAAAATAAAATTTGTTTTTTGGGGGATTTTGGCACAAACAACAATAAATGTATTTTCTCATACACTTAGAACTTGAATATTTTTTACCCATAAGGTATAGGCATCGTTTTCCGGGTTTTGGTTTTCATTGTCTTGGATGACTTTCAACATTTCTTATTGGTTATTTTTTTTAATTTCATTCACGAGCTTTTTATACAGAATATTTATTTAAATTTATTTCACGAGCTAATAATTATATGATTAAATAATGCAAATGGAGTTCTAAGGTCGTCTGGTGAAAAAAAGCAAAGATAATTTATTTCAAAGTGAAAATGAAATTTTTCAAGAAAAGAAAGTCGATTGGAATTCTATAGTTATTATTTTTTATTTTTGGCACTTTTTGAATACACCAGGAGACGGCGAATTCCCGTCTGTTAGTTTTCACGGTTGGCGATTGAGGACGGAAATTCACGTCATTTCCAGAAGATGCCAACCACTACGGAATGTAATAACCCCTTTTGTATCTACAGTATTTTTTTAAACAGTACTTTAAATAACATTAAATATTATATGTACTTTAATAAGGCTACACTCTGTTATGAATATGTCTTGTCATAGATTTTTTTGTTAAATATTTACAAAAAAATACATAACGTAAAGACCCACGGCATATTTTTCACTGCATGTGTTTTAGCGTTATGCGTTTTGCTATTATTATGCACTTGACTTACACTAAATTCTAAATTTTATGGGCAACATGTATTTTTATTGCACAGCCGACTATATATTTTTTCTTGTGTATTATATTTTTTGCCTAAATTTAATATGCTTGATCCAATCAATAGATTAAAACTTTCCCTTGTGAAACCACTCTTTTAAAAAAAAATTATCCTTTAGTACTTTTCCTTGCTTAAGAAAAGGGAAGAAGAATGAAAAATGTTGAAGTACCATAGACTAGGTGATCAATAAAAGACAGTGATAACATTTACAAATATGTTTAATCGCTTATCATCCACTGTGGAATAAGGTTTTCCCATGATGAAAATTCTTAATTCATGTATTTACAACAGTCTACCCAAAGTGCTTCGCCGCTACACAATGCGATATATGCATATAAGCTTTTAAGATCAGGATTTCATTAGATTTTTTTGGGTAAACTTAGGAGTAATTAAAAAATATGAATGTGCTGTTTAATCTCATTTTCGGATGTCTTTCGCAATTTTCGAGAAACTTTCTTAAATTCTACTTTATTCTTTCTTTTTTCCCCCTTCCATTATTGAAAGTACGTCTTCTGAAGAACAAATAGGGAATTTATCTAAGGTTGTGTTTTTCTTTTTTCTGCACTTAAAGTCTCAGTGGGATTTCAAGGTACATTTTCTTTTGTTCTACGAGATTTAATTAAATGTATTGCAATACATAAATGCAATATTTACAATGAAAATCTTTTATAAAATTCGTGTCGATTTTTTTTTGTACTAGTCAACCGTTGTTAGGTTATGTTGTTTTATTTCCTCTTGGTGAAGAACGTTTGTTCAAAGATAATTAAATAACATTCAAAAATGCTTACAATTTCTATTCAGAAAACATTTTTACAAAATAAATTATACTGAACCATACAATTTTTTATTGTTATCCTTGTATTATAGCCTAATTTAAAATCAGTTTATGAATTAGAGTTAACTCATGTTCCACAAGTTTAAATTACCATGAGACTCAATTCACGTTTTTAATGAAATACCCAGAAAATTTGCTTAATTATACTTAGAATATTAACATATATAAAAAAATTAATGTAATGGAAATATCATTAGTTAAATCAAATATTATTCCTCAAGCCAGCAATTTTTTCCTCAGTTAATAAATTAATGCAAATGAGCAACTGAAGAAAATAAACAATTTATATTTTATGCATGCACTTAGAATAAAATATTTTGAATACTGTGAATTTCACGAATAATCTTACACTAATGAAATTTAAATAAATGCAATTATAATACCGCAAATTGTTTAATATTTTTAAACAATTAATTTCTTTCGAAAGGGCATATAAATTTAAAAAAAATATTCTATCATTTAAAATATTTTTCTTATAAATGTTTCGCTGTTCATATTTAATATTCATATTTAAAAATATAACTGTAAATACCAGTCCCTAAAAATAGATACTCGTTTGCAAGATACCCCACCTGGGAGATCAATTTAAAAAAATTATTATTAGTTTGTATTAACTGAAATTATTTTTAATTAGAAAAATTATTTTTATCTGTTAAAATGCATTTGAATATCACATATTTTCATACATTATTTTTAAACAATGCTTTCAAATACTTGATCCAAGTTCACTTCTTCTCATATGATACATGAAATGATAGAAAACATATGGGCAAAAAATAATTATAAAAATAGAAACTGTACCACACACTTTACAAGATATAAATGAATATTTATATTTATTCTAAGAAGTTGTCGAATTAAATTTGGTTTAGTTAGAGAAATTGAAATCTGTAAAATTTTTAGTTTTAAAGAAAAATGAACCTAGATCTAGAGACCACCTTTTCAAAAATAAACCAAAATTTTGGGCAGGTTTAAAACTAAAGCAAACTATCTAAGAGCTGGTGAGATATGCGATATATAGATGTTTATAGTATATGTATTAATGTTGTTTCATAAAAATTTAACAAAATCTGTATTGAATGCTATTTAAAAAAATATCTGCACTTGTATGAAATAGAACTAGTAACTTCTATTAACAGGCTAAAATGTTATTCATTCAGAAAAAAAAGGCTTAAAATAATGTTTCAATTAAAAAGGCGATTAAGTCAAAGCGTTGGAGAGCTGAAGATCTTTAGCAATACCCAGCAATCCGCGACGGCATGCTGTCGCCCAGTTCCGACTGGCCATGACTGTCTAGCAGAACATCTCCATCGCATTAAAATCTTTTCGAATCCTGGCTGCCCCCTATGTGGTTCAACAGACCCAATGAACAGAGACCACCTCTAACGATGCGCGGTACTTGACGGCGACTCGGAGACAGCGCTTTACTGGCGTGCGAGAGAACTCTTAAGGCAATGAATTCGGTCATCTTTGCATTTCTTGGACTTTATTCTTTTGTATTTTTTTCCTTTGTTATTTTTGTTATTATTACTATTTTTTATTCTTCTTGTACTTGCCTTGGCATTGGAAATAAAAAAAAAAATTAAAAAGGTTTCAATTAATGTTTTTGGTTTATATAACTTATTAAACCTTAAATAATGAAAATAAAATCAAATATATCAATCATGTTATTACAAATATTAATCATGTTTTTCAATACTTTAAAAAGTTTTCTTAAAAATAAACCAATTAATTTTTTTTTTAAAGTAATAAAGGGTGATTCAGAATTCATAGGCAAAACTTTAAGGAGTGACAAGAAAAGCATCTAAATAAATATCCTTCGTCATGTAATACAAGCTGTGAACCACTACACACGGTTATCATTAGAAGCCTAAAGACTGTTTTTCCCAATCATCTCCATTAATATTGTGGATTTCAGAAAGAATAGATGATTACATGAATCAGGAAAAAGCGGATGTATATTTTATGTAATATGCTGGTGGACAGAAATTCGACAGAAACCCAAAAACTGTATCGGGAACATTTTTCCGGCAAGCTCTTCATCAAATTGAAAAACCTTCGAACTATTACAGTGACTGCGTAAAAACATGTTCCCTTTTCAGAAGCAAAGCAGAATGCAAAGGTGCCTGGATTGTGAGGACTCCACACATTACATAGGACATTCTGCGTAGGGTTAATTTTTGGATTGTCGCTCTACGGCCATTTTATGTACACTTTGGGCTAATTAGATCGGGACCTACAGTTTAAAGTGGATTCCGAATCCTAAAAAATATACATGCCACCACTAGGATTCGACCTAAAGCCTGTGGTACCAAAGGCCAGAGCTCTAGCCTGCGTAGGGTTAAAAACAGTACGGAACATAACTCTCTGCATCAAAGATGTATTGTCTGCATCACTTTTAACGCACATTTTTAAGCAATTTTTGTAACGTTATCTATATATTTCTGTCAATATAATATATTTATTTCACATCTCCTGTGTCACTCTTTTTGCTTCCTCATTTTATGAGACAGTAATTGCTACCTCCTAGCAATTTATCGCTTGCAATAAATCCACGCATTGTTTGACAAAATTGCTTGTTTAGATCTGTTCTATCGCTGCTTAAAGTTGTGCCTATGAAATCTGAAGCTTCCTGTATTTAAAAAGCATGAAAGAAAAATTATAAAAACTAAGAGCCTTAGAATACTTTTTGAATAGCATTTTCCACTAGCAATGTAAACGACAGAGTAGTTCGTATTTCTTTAAAGGATTTTACAAACACATTGTTTTAAACGCGCAAGCTTCACTTCCAGTAAGAAGAAGCAAAACAAGGTTTTCTGTCTTATTATTTTATGCCCATAAGGCCTCATTAATATATTTAGTGGTATATTTAAAATAATTCTTGAAAATTAGAATACCATTGACACCATTAAATAGATTTTTTAATATGATAATCAATTATGCGTTAATGCTTTAAGATTTCAGGAAGTTTAAATAAAGCAAATTCCATATCATTATTATACAACTATAAGACAGTACTGCAAAAATTCAGTTTTTACAGAATTAATATTTTCATTATGATATTAAAATGTGAACATTTGAAATCAATAACTATTTAAGAAATTGTTTGAAACTGACAATTGTTTAATTTTAAGGCATTTTTTAATTATGTTTTCCTCTTTTATACAAAATTCTCCAAATCAATTATCATTTTATGAAAAATCTAACCCGGTTTAGACAATGTCACCATGGGCGCAGGCCCTTTATTATCGTCAGATACTAAGTAATTGAAACATGGGATCGATACATTCAGTATATGGCTTACCATTAAAAAAACTTTTTAAAAGAAATCCAGCCCAACCCATAGGGATAGAAATAGAGAGCGCTCTTATGTTAAGATGACAACCAAAATGAATATTACATCATCATGTAGCCCTCTTGTAAAAAGAAAAAAAAATCTGCAGAATACCTATGGGAGCAAAAATTCTATATTACCTCCATTAACGGTGTCTCTGGCAAAAGAAAAAAATCTTTTGTTTCTCAAAAATATATAGGGAAAAGAGGTTAATGGTTAAAATATGTTGCTTTGTCGGTATTTTTGATGCTTTCTTTTGAAGCGAGGTGTTCGCTCTTTTGGCATATTAAGTCAGGCTATCGAAGTGTGCTTTTTTTTTCCCAGGATTAACTTCCGACCACACCCCTCGATTAGCCACATTCATCGTGATTAGAAAATGCTTTCAGTCCGAGGTTTTGGCTCTGTTCACTGCCTCCTGAGGCACTGGGTTCAGCTTGTTGAAAAGGACAGTGAAGGTGATGGTGGGACTTTGAAAATTTATGAGCGTCACATACGCGGATACATGCATCTATTAACGGAAATATGCACACCTTTATTAATCGTGAAGTTTCCCTTACTAAATCCAAAGCAGTTTTTTTAAGTAATGAGGCGACTAAGAGTGACTATTTATATCCGTAAAATTTTAAACTATGACAGCGAAGAATTTAAATTTTTTTGGTTATAGTTATAAAGCATGTCCATAATTTGCTGCAATGACAAAAACTAAGCAAAAAGTAGGTCATATAGCGTAATATTTAAAGCAATCGATATTATATTAAAACTCCATTCTTTAATATAGCCTATTTGGGCTATTTCCCCCAAAATTTAAATCAAATAAATAATTGTCATGGACTGTTATTATAGACATTAAAAAATTTTTAAAATTGCATATTCATATTTATATCTTTGTAGACTTACTGTAATATTTACCAAATTCAAACAAACTTTTGGAACGCGTTACATTAGTTTTTAAAGTATTTTACAAAAAAAAAACTTTTAAAGATTAGTGCAGAATTTCCAAATATTACCCCTTATTTTGGTAAACTACTTAGGGAAAATCTTTATACATGTGTCAAAAGAAAATCAAGGAAAAAAAAGAATTTTGCTCTAAAAACCACGTTAGTACTTTTAGAACAAAAAGTAAATGTTTTTCTCTCAACAAAAAGTTTTTCTCTCATTCACAAATGTTTTACAAACCAGTCTAGATTATATTTATAGATTTAAAGTGTTTCAAGGTTTATTTTTATATCAATGAAAACATTTGTTCTTCCTTAAGACAAAAATCCAGTGCATAACTTTATTAAATCTCTTTTCTTTTGAATTTTCATTTCAAACGAATATAAAATGTCAATATATATATATATTAAATAAAAGTGACTGAATCTCTCCGAAGTTTATTGCCACTTCATAGTTTGCTATCTAAAATCCACATTTTTTGCTTTCGACAAAAAGGAGAATTCGTACTCTTCAAATTTATCAGAATATTGGACATAACTTGGAGAATTAGGTTTTTGGAATAAAGGATTTTTAGTGACTATTCAGTTTTATGCTTTATTGTATGCCTTCAATCCAAAGTTTATAAATGCAACCTTTTTTTTTCTGCTCCTATTAAAAAAAAACTGGAAAATTCATACTGAGCTTTTTAAGGAAACATCAGCCATAAATTGAAGTACTGCTTAGATTACTATAAAATTTTGAGTTAATTTTATGTTTAATCTTTTAGAGTTGGGATTTTTACAGTCACACCTAAGCATCAATCCATTAGAAATGATCTCACACTATATTTTAATAAATCTTTTCAGAAATTTACTTTTTATGTTAAAAGAAAAAACCCAAAAATCACACAACTGGGTCTACATTTACACAAAATACGGCGAGTTGAATATTTTGTGGTATACTCCTTACAGCAAGTTCTACTACAGCAAGTACACCTTGTAAAGTAAAACACATGAGCTACGCATGACTTGATAACTTCCAAATAGTTTAAGCCATTTTTAAAAAAAGCTTTTTAAAAACAAGCCTAAGCTCGTTGTTTCAAATAAACCATTCTTAAACAACCCCTTCTCTAAGTGAGACAGTAAAAGCTGTTCTGCATTTACTTCTAGAAATATTATAAGCATATTTAAGAGTTTATGACAATAATACACATATCCCTTTACTAAATACGATTATTTACCCGATTTTAGCTGTATGTTTGTCCTAAAATTTTTATCTTAAATGTATGATAAATTTAAATAATAAGCCCGGTTTGTTAGTGGTTTTTCGAGACATAACATTTAAATATTAAAGTTTAAGTCGTTGATTATATTATCTAGTTCATAATAGCTGTAAAGATTCCTCTGAATTTACATACAACCTTGTACAAGAACACAATAATACCATGTTTACCCATCAAAATCATTATTTAGGATCTAGATCACTACTAGATTTCTTCACAAATTGGACAACCTCCATTATTTCCTAAATTTAAATTTTCCCCGATTTGTAAAAATATAGTTGAATTCCATTAACCTCAGGGCTTGAATAGATAATTTTTAGCAAATTAGTTTCTTAATTGACTTTTAAATGAGTAACTTACACCTATGAGTAGAATAGCTTATGAAGATATTAAGGCTATAATAGACTTCTAAAACTATTAAAACTATGTATCACATAGTCTTAATAGCTTATTTTTCATAAAAATTTGGGAATAGTTTTAATAAAAGTATTTATTTTCGATGTTGCACAAAAATTTACAGAAAGTTTTGAAGCACTAGGCTTTCAAATTTTTGTTAGAGGTGAATTTTCTGCTTCTTTCTGTAATATTATGTAAAATTCACGTGTCTTTTTCTTGGAGCATCGGTTACCTGCCTTAATTTTCGTTATTTTTTTGTATAATTTCTAACATACCATAACCCTATAATGCAAGTTTTTGCTGTTTTTTCAAATGACCAATCGATGACAAAAGTTTTATACTTTGTTGAAATTTTAGTTTAATTTCTCCAACTGCTTTTTTACTTTTGAAGTTAATGTAATGTAGTCAAATATATTACAATTATAACATACAATGCAAATGTTTAAACACATTTTTGATTTGAAGTAAGATTTTAAATATCATTTTATTATGTCTGTTTAATTTTAGAAATTGTTTTAATAGAAGTTGCATTAAGTAAATATTTTTGTTGTGACACTTTAATTCAATATAATGATATCATATATGTTTGATTTTAGCATGAGTGCATGCAACTCCTTTTAGAAATTTGAAACCTAGATTACCTGCCATCCGATATTAAAAACAACACCATGAATTATTTCCGTTTTTAACAGTTGGCGAAAGCTGTAAAAGCGTTCACTCTTAGATACCTATCTACATTATTGCATTTGATATTTATCTTAATATTAAGTTTTTGAGTTTTTCATTTGCCCATCAAAACCTATAAGAGTCTCATTATGTGATAAGTGCTAATTAAATTTCTTTTAAATTTTAGGTAATTTTTGTTTACACTAAAGAAAATAATCAAAATTATAGATATTTTACATATATAAAAACAATTTTGAAAACGCTTTTATGTTTGATTTTTATAGCAACCTCTTTAATGATCACATTTAAACATTAAAATGTGCAAATTAGGAAGGAATAATTCCAGTTTAACCTAATCAAGTTCAAAAGTAAAATTTCTATCATTGGGAAAAGAAATTCATATTCTATATGAAATGCTTAGTTGTCAAAATGTTATATTTTAAGAAATGTTCAATAAAGTTAATGAAATATTCTAATTCATTCCACAAATTCAGTATTGGAAAAATCATTCGTGTTGTTGCACATCAGCTTTAAAGTCATTGTGCTGATGAATGGCAGCTGAATGCGCGTGACTATTTGAAAATCAATAAAGGAATAAAAAGAGCCACAAAGCTAAAATTCTATAAAATATTATACATGAATCTGAGAACAATCTAGAAACTCAAACCATTTCGCAAACTCTTTGTCCAATCGAATAAAAGTATTGAAAATAAGAGATAACTAATTTGGATTTTTAAAATTACCGAGAAAATGAAAGAGAAACAATGAAAATGTCACACAATATGAGACACTTAAAATGTACAGCACGTGAACATAAATTCAGGATTTACTCTGCTTTATGAACCAGCAACTAAACACATTACTGGTCATGCTTAAATCCATATTTATCTGCGTGCATGAATAAAGGGATAAATGAACTAAATTGGGAAAAATAACAGATTTCTCATCCACAAGGAAATTAGAGCAAGAGCCATAGTGTTTACACCATGGGATTTAACAGCTGAGGGTGATGACATGAATTTAATATCGAGCACTCATTATTGAAACAGGTGACGTTGACCTCATCTCATGTTTACTTGATCTTTTTCTTCAGGGAAACTCGCTATACCACTACTATTATATGCCTCCCCTCGACAAGGGAATAGACCTTCATCGTCCTAAACTGATTGTCTACTTAATGAATTAATTTCCCTCGAGTAAATTGCATGATCTGTCAAAATTCAGTCATTAAGTCAGAGCTCTCGATCATTTAAGATTAAGTTCAGACAGAGCCCTTCTCTATCACTTAGGATCGCATGTGAAATTCAGTTGATGGTTGCTGGGATTGCAAGCATATTTTCAACAAATTTTTTGGATAGATGGATAGAAGGTGAATTGTTTTATTACTGAATATTATTTGTTCAATTCAACATAATTTTATCAATATAACGAAATACTAAAGGACAATTAGAATAAGTTCATAGCATTTAATGCATAAATTGAACGTGGTAGGAAATTATTGAAATTTATTGGAGCAAAACCCGATGTTGACTATGTTGCACATGGTATACCACAATGTATAACGTATTGAATTTCTCTTAAACTTTTAGTACTATTGTTCTAAAGAAATTCAATACGTTATACATTAGTAACTTTTTATACTAGTTAACTTTTAGTAACTTTTAGTACTAGTTACTTTTAGTAACTTTAAACTTTTAGTACTATTCTCTAAACTTTTAGTTTAAGTATATTGCAAACCTCTTTTAATTTTCAAAACTAAATCTATATTACATATGATCACTTTTTTTTTAAATTTCAATATAGTTTTAATAACCGATTCCTGTATAATTCCTTAAATAAATTTCAATCCTTTTATACATAGTTACATTATTGCATCCTTTTATACATATTACTTTTACAATGCTCAAAATCCTGCAATTTGGTTAATTTCATTAAGATATAAATGTTTAAGAATTTAAAATATTTCAGAATTCTTAACATTAATGTCTATTTTCCATCAATGCGTTTCTCTATAATATCGAAAGTATTGATTGAAAAAATGAATAATTTTTCATGGATAGTAACGATCTCAGCAATGCGTCAACCATTTTTATATAATGAAAAAACTATAATGAATAAATTATTACACATAAATAAAATTATGAAACCTGATTGTTTAAAATTTGATGAAAATAATAATTTGAAAGACCAAGAAAGAGATCTAAAAAAGTTACATTTTACCAATCATGTTTAAATTAAAATATTGCAATAATTCACACAAAATTAAAATTACTTAATATTTTTTACAGAAACATTAAAATATATATTGTTTATTATCTTATTCGTTGAAAAAAAAGACAAACAGAAAATTTATTCTAACCAAAGTTTATATTTCCAATGTAGAAAAAATATCATGTTAGAAAACGAAATTGTAAATCTACATTCCGATCTAATATTAAAAACTATGGGAGCTTGAAGAATTTGTATATGTTTCCGATCTATATATTTATGTGAATATGATTTCATATTGATAACGAAAACAAAATATCATTCATTCCTTACTAAATGATTATTAAAATAGTATTTTTGTAATCATAAATTTATCTATTAGTATTTTTCGGACTAATTTGAAAATTAGGAATTTTTTAAAAATCCGACTTCGCATCAATAAACATTTTCTTTTCGTTAAAAGGGTTTCTGTGAATTTCTTTTTTAATTAATGAACATTAATAGTATTTTTGTTAAATTACAACTCTATCTCGTCTTTAGGTTTCATTAGTGTAGATTACCTCAAGTCTGACAAGAAGCTTGTGAAAACATTTTCCATTTAAAAGTTTATATCAAATATAAACAAATCAATCAGCTTTGTTTTTTGAAAAAATCGATTCAATGTAAATAATTTTTTATAATCGCTTATTAAAAGCTGACTTGCCTTATATATGAAACAATGAAAACAAAGTTACCTAATCAATACTTCTTAGTTACACATTTGATAAGAATTTTCGATATTCCGCAAATAAAGATTAATCTTCACTTTGCAAATACCTTCATGAATCCCAACATTACCTAGATTCAAATCCCAAATATATCAGGAATATTTGTGCTGCCATTTAATCTATTTATTCTTTCAAAAATAATCTTCAACGTATCTAATAGCCCATAATGCAATTTCAAAGTAGTTGCAATTAAAGGACTTAACTAATTAGAAGATTTCTCAAGAAGTGAATTCAAATTTCTAAGTGGAATTAATATTTGTGTTATCATATCTTTTCAGAATTCCTTCGGCATTGATCTAGAGATATACGCCACTATTAACTTTTTAGCGCAAAATCAATCAACTGAAATAACAAGTAAGTTATTAATAATTAATCATAAATTTAAATTGCTAAAATAGCATTATATTTTAAACGCTTCATTATTGTTTCTAAATTAAGCTTTAATTACTGTTATAGTGTTAAAGTTTATTTTCATTCATTTAGTTTAATCCAGTTGAATATTTATATAAAAACTAGAGCTGGACCATGGACCCTTTTGGTACTTGTTCATTATTCCTAAATCTTATTCCTTGGTGAGTTTCTTTGATGATGCTATGAATTGTAGTTAAAAAGGAATGGAAATATCGATGTCAACTCGATGTGACACACGCCCACGGAAGAGAGGTTTGAACATTCACCAACAATGAAGCCCCTCTTAGACCACATGATGAAGGTTCATGTATTCCCCTAAGTGCATGTCAGTCTGTCATCTTAAGTGGTACTGCTACAATTAAAAGAAGTCGAATATGAATTGCCTTCTCTCCCAAATCAGGCACATTGTGAATATCAATGCTGCGTTAACTAGACTGTAATGAGACTTGAATGATCCTGGACAATTTTCAACATTTCATCATTATCTTTTAGTGTAATTATTCAAAGATCCTCTCCAATCCCTGAGTCATTTAATAAAAAATAAAAAGGAAATAGTAAAATGGTTATACTAGGACATTATTAATTATCTCAGTGTTATGTAATATAACAATCAGACTATATTATAGCTAGCTAAAATATCCACTAATTACATTAGAATTGATTAGATTTTTTGTTTCGTCATCATTTAATAGTTCTGACTATCCAGTGTTATTACAACATAGCAAACTTTTAACTAATTCAATGAAAAACAATATTCTAATTATTTGTTTAAATAGCAATAAATAAATAATAATGTGCAGTTTGAAAGAATTCTTAGCATTGTTTTATTGATATGAAAAATTAGTTATTTTGAATCTCTATTTTAAAATTTCACCTAAACCTCTGTTTTACTAATGAATGTAAATAGTGGTAATTATTTTAATATATATTTTAATTAAATTGTTTCTCATAACTGTCAGAGCTAAATACTAATACCTCATAATAATTCTGGATAGATAAAAGTACGAACTATTCGAACTAGATATTACGATATTCTGTCATAAGTTAGTTTTGCAGTATTTTAAATATCACCAAAGTTAAAAATAAAACCGCATAAATTCATTCTCTGAGAAATCTCAATATGCAATAGCATTTTTTTCTAATTTTTGCAACGCTTTTTTTTTTTTTTTTTTTAAATCTTTACTAAACAACTTCTGAATAATAGATAAAAACATTCCAATTACTTTTGCAGACAGACAGACATCCTTCTTTCTGTTCAAAATAACGTACCAAGGTAAGGTTTTTTTGTATGTTAAGTCTAATTTCTCACTAAAGGCATACTTTAATACGCTATACATACGTACGTTACATGTGTTACATTAGTTATACATACTTTAACTGCTTTCTAAACAAAGGAAACGTGAATGGTTTTTACAAAACGTATAAACATCTCACATAAATACGGTTAATTGATAGAGATTCAAAAATTATACGGTATGCAAATTTATGACAGTTATTTCTGGAATCCTTTAATCCAATTCTATCTTAAACCAGAACCGGGGGCTCTTCGGTATACTCAATACAGAAAAAATTCCTTTAAAGAAAAAAGAATCTTTGACTGAAAAATTCCTTTTTTTTTTCCCCATTGGGAAAAACAAACGTTGCTAATCCCATAAATTCATTTATTAATTAATTAAAATGCGTTTCATGTAAAATTAAGTTAGCGATCAAATATAAAATACTATTATAAAAATTTTAATTGCGTCATTGGATTAAATTTCCAAATCTATTAGACATTGAAAAAATAGAATTTTTCATAAAATGAAATAGTAATTACTATTACTTCTCAAGACAAATTGCAAAACTGTTTACTCTTCTAATTTCTTTAATTAAGGTAATTAATTAAACATACTTGAAATATAAATTAAAGAAATTCTATTAGGTTGAACGGAAAGTAAAGCAGATTTTACCTTCGATTTTTAAACCCTTTTTTTCATTATTTTAAACTTAATATCGTGTCCTATATTCTAACTTCCATTAAACTTATATTTTAATTTCTACTTTCAGAGAAATGGTAGAATATGATAAGTTATGTTTGCCATATCATGTTTTGAGTTAAGGTTCCATGAAAATGCTGCAGAAGCAACTCGAAAGATTCGTTCTGTGTATCCCAGGATCTATAAGTGAAAGCCAAGTTCAAAATTAGTTTAAAAAAGTTACAGGAAGGAATTTTAATCTTGAAGATGAACAGAGAAGTGTTCGACCAATGTAGCATGTGCTACTACTTTGGTTTCTTTCGGTGGTTCAATTTGTTTTGTTAGTCGCAGCTTTCTGGTGCGAAAAGTCTTTAATAATCAATTCAGATATTTAGTAAAGTTTCCTTTATTTACATACAGTTAATGTTTACAAATAATATATGCAGAGTAGTGAGTTGATCTTAACATTCCGGTGGTAACAGCTCATCTGCAAGTCAGTCAGTCTTTACAGTTTATCTGAGTACAACTGGCCTTGGTTTAGAGCCACAGGCGTCCTTAAACTCAATCTGGACAAATTAAGTACATGGCGATAAGTAGAAAAAAAAAGATGGTTATTAAAAAACAGGAAATAAGTGGTTAAGGAAAATGTCCCCAAATTAAGAAATTTAAGATGAAAATTGAAATAAAAAAAATCAAAAATTAAAAAAAAAAAAGTAAAATTAAATTAAATTAAATAATTAACTTTAAGTAATTAAAGAAAAAAATATAAAATAGTAAAATTAGTATAATATAAAATAATAAAAAGCAAAATAAAAAGACTCCACAGGAGGATAGGGTAACCGCTGCTAGAAATGCTGACTAATGGAGCAGGTCATGGTCTATCTAAATCCCGCATTACTTTCCAATCAACCTAATATTTAGAGCTAAAAATATAAAATACTATAATGCTTTTTTTTTCAAATTCGCCAAATGTAATAGGAATAAAAGCAAGAATTTTATTAAAAAAATGTTGTGATATTAATTACAGTCTGGTTAAAATAAATTTTTGAATTTGTAACTTGAATTTCATGTGTCTCATATCGAAGATTAAAATTATTTTGCATCTACGTTTCTAAGAATTTTTTTTTTTCTTTTTATGCAACAGTCAATCTTACAATATTTTCTGGTTTCTTAAAACTTGTTAACATTTTCGAATGAATGTATAATCATTCACTGACGTCCCTAAAAATCGAAATTATTATCCGTTTATACATTATATCTTTCTTAATGCATTATAGATGAGAATCTCAGAATAGCATATCATGTTATTCTAAGAACTTTAAAGAAGGTTAAGAACAGTTTTTTATTATGTGTGTATGACATTGTATTAATGTTATTCAATAACTTAAAATGAGAGTATTTCTTTAAGAACTTTTATGTTTTGCTTTTAGGGTTGTTCTTTTTCTTTTTAAACAGACATTCCATGATTTTAGAACTTATGGCAAACGATATCGTAAGTACTTATGACATTTAATATTACAGTATTTAACTTATTACTAGATCAAGTTGAAGAAATTTGTCAGAATTTTTATGAATACTATTTCGATATTTTATAGTGAAATCAGTAAGAATTAAATAGTTTCATTAGTTTAAAACATTTTATTTTCAAATCTTAATTATTTTGACTTTAAAATCTATATACTTCTTATTTTATTACAGCAATTTCTAGCGTTTGTTATTTTTGAACAATTATTTTACCTTCTTACTTCATTTGAAGGATTTTTTTTTAATAATAAATTTGCAATCTTCGTTTTAGAAAGTATTGAAATATCCAAATAAGACCATTTAAAATAATAACATGGTACATTAAATAAATTAATAATAACAAAAGATCTTCGAAGATATTTTTGTGTTATTTCGGTATATTTTTTATATCAGACAATCTTACTATATTTTTAACTTGTTAACATTTTTGAATTAATGTATAATCATTTACTGACGTCCCTAAAAAATCGAAATGCTTATTTATTATTTTGAGCATTTAGATTTATGTAAATCTCTAAATATTGGGTTGTGCATAGTTATCAGGCGTTTCTTTGACGTGCTATATTTTAATAAAAATCTAACGAAAATATTCTTCTATTTTTAGATTATAAAAATGCTTGTCGATAATACTCATATTCGTCATTCGTCGTTTCCTTTTTCATAATAAATAGTGTTCAAAAACGCCTGATAATATCATTTAAAAACGCCTGATAATTATGCACCAACCCAATATATATAAACTTTTACGAGATATTGTTTAAATTAACTCTCTTTTGATTTTAAGAATTCAACTGAATTTTAACTTTTTCACTCCAGTTTCATTATTAAATATGTAAATAGATAAAAAAAATTAAAATTTTGATTTACTAATATGTGATACGAAAGGTGTCTTTAAGTGGTATCATTTTTTTGAAATATGCAACTGTTGATTATAATCTTCAGTCAAATTTTAAAATATTCCTTCCAGTTTATTGGCCGAGAAACCCTTTTACGGTTCGTTTGTCAGACGCTCATTGGCAGTAAAGGCTTATCGAACGACTGTGCATGTATGGCTGAATTTACCAAGTATTGTCGAGAATGTTCATGTCAATCTTATAAAATGGGTGACTCGGTCGAATTTCGAAACTACCGATTCGAAACAAATAATTCGCAACTTCCGGAAACGATTTCTAAATTAAATTTCTCGCCTAAACAAGATTTCCCTAAGCCCATTTGGCCCAAAGAAAAGATTTTAGCCCACGCCAGCAATAAGATCTGTGTAGAAACGAGAAATGAATTTATGAATTGAAGGATTATTTGGGGTAGTATATAAGCTTTAATTTAGATATTAAAAAAACAAGATAGAGTTTTAGTTGGTATTTTTTAATTAATAAATTGGGATTCATTGATTTATTGACTGATTGCAAATGTCAGGCGTTTATCAATTATTTCAATATTAGTTGTTATACCAATACCTACTGCTACTGTTTCTTGAAAGAAATTAACTATTTGGGAAATTTAAAATGAAAATAACAACATAATGATTTGATCTAAATGCCATGTCAATATCTGAAATATCATTTTGAGTATTAATGAGCCTATCTTAAACACGAATTTTTCTCAAAACCTAATAAGAATAAATTATTTTATTTGCAAATGTTAATTTAAAATATTAATTTGGAATTAATAATTGCATTGATTTCTAAATAAGACAAAATAATATTTTTAACGTATTCATCTTTCATATATTCTACGAAAATGATAATTTTCCGTTATTGACAAAGTAAATGATAATTTTTTTTATTTCAATACATATTTCAGTATTTATAAAATGGTGGATTTATGAAATACTCTATTCTATTACAAAAGATTCTAGAACACTTCAAGTAAATCAAACGACTTGAAAAATCTCCCCACTTTATTTAATTTCATTTACAGTTTAAGGACCCGATATTTAAGCTATTAACTAATTTTCTTATATATTAAAAAGTCAGATATATATACTTTAAAGAAAGTAAGATATTTCTGGTACCTATATTTGTATATTAAAGGAATAAACGTGAATGACGCCAAGGTGTTAGAATCGTAGCAATTTACGCATCTGCCGTACAATAATGCTCAGGTTCGAAGCTGCTAGTGGAGTGTGTTGGAATTATTGATTTCAAAAACGATGGGTTTCTATAACAAGTGTCACAGCTATGTAAGCGTCTCATATCGACAGTCTGGCATGCATAGTTAATGTTTTCTCCCATACGACGCGCAAATTAAAACGATTACTCATAAAAGTCCTCCTTTCACCGTTCGTCAGTGGGCTTTTTTATGTTATAAATCAGTAGATCGCGATGTGAAAAAAAAAATAATGTCGACGTGTCAATTATTTGGATACTTTAGTGTTTGTACTGCCATCTCTTGAGTAAATATTAAACTAGGATTGCATTTGAATAGTAACGTGTAAATAGGAAACATTGTATGATTTTTTAAAGTGAAATTATTAGAGTTTTTGCATAACGGAATCCTCTTTTTATCACTTTCCAGTTATTCGTCTTATTGAGGTCACCACATTTGCATTTATCGTACAGTGGGTACAAAAAGTATTTGCACACATACAGTTTTGTTTACAATTCATAAAAAAATGCATTAAAAAGTACAAAAATGGGCATTTTAAAAACACAATAACCTTATTCATCTAAACTAATTTTAAAAAATACAATAATACAAGTAAAAAAAAAATTTTTGCAATAAAATTAAAAATATCTTACGTCAAAAAGTATTTGCACACTCAACTCAACTTTAGGAAATTTGCATTTTTTTTTGCTAATTATTTGATATTTATCCCGCAGTAAATAACATACGTAAGACGACTATAAAGGGAGGTAGTGTCGATACTTTATCAGTTGATTGTTGATTTCAATTTGTGATGGCACCTAAGAAATCTGAATTGCCGATCTCGTTGCGAGAAAAAAATTGTTTCTCTTCGTGAAAATGGCCTAAGTTATCGAGAAATAGGCAAAAAAAGTAAATGTTTGCTTTTCTACTGTTCGGTACATTATAAAACGTCACAAAGAAAGAAGATCTACATCAAATAACTTGCGTTCTGGACGCCCAAAGAAACTTTCACAGCGAATTAAGCGAAAAATTTTAAGAGAGGCATCAAAAATCCATTTGTTCGTGCGCTAACATTAGCCAATGATATCGCTTCAACATCTGGAGTTCAAATTAGTGCCCAAAGTATTCGAAATGTCCTGCACGATGCACAAATTTATGGGAGATCTCCAAGGAAAAACCTTTTATAAATGAACGAAATAGACTGAAGAGACTCGAATTCGCTAAGAAATATATCAATAAGCCAATTGATTTCTGGAAAATGTCATATTCTCCGACGAGAGTTAAGTTCAATATCTTTAAATCAGATGGCAGCAAATTAGTTTGGAGAAAGCCTTGCACTGCTTTCCATACTAAAAATGTATTACCTACAGTTAAACATGGAGGAGGCTCTGTTATGGTTTGGGAGTGCATGGCTAGCAAAGGAGTTGGTAATTTGTGTTTCATTGATGGGAATATGACAGCTCCAACCTATATTGATGTGTTGCGAGATAACTTGCCACAAAGTGCAATAAAATTGGGTATCTGTAATTCGTACTATTTTCAGGAGAGACAATGATCCCAAGCACACTGCCGGTATAACACGAATGTGATTGCTTTATAATGTACCCAGAAGACTTGCTACTCCACCACAATCACCACACTTAAATCCTTTGGAAAATTTGTGGAATTCTTTGGATTTAAAAGTAAGAAAAAAAGACTTAAACAAGCTCTTATTGAAGAGTGGTCAAATTTAACCCTACTGTTACAGAAAATTTAATTAAATCAATGCCAGCAAGATTACAAGCAGTAATAGATGCTAATGGAATGCATACTAAATATTAGTTATTTGAAATTTTCTTATATATTATATTTCTTTTGTATTCATGCGGGTGTGCAAATACTTTTTTGACACGAGATATTTTAATTTTGTTGCAAAAATAAATTGTTATTTATGTTATTGTATTTTTTCTGTTTAATTTAGGTGATTAAACTTATTCTAATTTTGGAAATACCAATTTTTGTATTTCTTAATGCTTAATTTTATGATTTGCAAGCAAAAATGTAAGTGTGCAAATACTTTTTGTACCCACTGTAAGTCGTCGATTTACGCCTACTCATCCAAAGGAGTTTTTGCATACTGCGTCCACTATTAAGGGCGATATTTTCAAAGCCGCTCTACCATTGAATCTTGAATAGAAACGAACTAAATATTATTTCAGTAATGCAGATATTTAATCCTAGAAAGGGAAGATATTTAAGATTTCATAGATATGAATATTGGATTTTAATAGTTTATCAGATGAATTTTATCATCTTAATTATTATATATGTAACAAAACATAACTACTGCCAGGTATGTTTCACATATATACTTGTTCTCTATTTCTTGCTAATTGCAATCATCTTTGTATGTCAATCAAGCACATAAATATTTATTTTTCAACAATCTCTCCAATAATATGCAAAAAGATTTAGAATAGTAATTATTTTCATAATTTTTAATCATTTCTTGATAAAATAGTTATACATTTGTAATGCAGTGTGCTTCATAATTATGTTCATACAATATTTTCTGTATATAAGAGAGGGTGAGGGAATTTTACGCACCTAAGGGAGCTTTGCAATAGTAAATTTGTTATTGATTTACAAGGGCCAAATTTGTTATTCATTGAGTGCAACCATTGATTGTGAAGTGAGTGATATTCTTTTCTGTAACTATTTTTTTTTTTAATTCACTTTCTAAAAAGTTTATGTGCGTTGTACTTCGCGGCCGTTAATGTACGCAATTACCCGCCATAAGGGTAATTTTGTGTAAGAAATTTTTTAAATTGGGTTTGAACTGAAAGTTTCTGAACACTATTGTTTTTTTAAAAACTTTATAATTATAAACAAAAAATGCTTTATTAGAATTTAAAATTCAGAGTTTTATCAAAATAATGAAAAAAAGACAGTAAAGTAAGTATCTAAGTCTTGGACATTAAATTACATTATTAAACATTAAATTGCATTATTCCCAAACAATGTTACATGGCTTTAGTTTTGGAAGTAATAAATTTATTGCAATGCCAAATGCTTCTTTTAATAATAAAAATTTTAATAATTAAATATTTTCAATTTTGTAAAAATTCTCTTAGACATTAAACTTAGTCATTAATTCCCTTAAAAATTAAACTTAGTAAAAATGAACCTTAGATATGACTATAACGTCGTAATATTTAAGACGTAGCATAACGTTTCTAGAATATAAACTTGAGTTCTGTATTGAAATCACAAACTTCTCTGTTTATTTATTTTCCCAGGATACTAAAGCAGCTAATTGTTTATCTCTCTTGGGCCCAATAGCTTTGCAGACTTTTGCATGGTTGTTATTCTGGTTTCTTTTACATTATAGATTCGTTTTTCTCTGAATTTATACGTTTCAACTACTGCTTGTAAGTTTTTTTTTGAGTAATTTTGACTTCCTCCTTTGACTGTAAAACCCAGCGACAATGCTTATGTGTTCAGTTCGGGGTTTTTAATTATACAGATGGATCGCATTTAAAAAATAACACCAACAAATCTTTACCGAAACGTTGGCTTCAGCAAAATGACACGCCAACTTTCGAATATCTAACGCGCCCATTTAATAAAATAACCTAGCTAGCTTCAGAACATTTTCAGTGAGCTCTTTTTGTGCGGGTGGGAGAGAGCGAGAAATGAGAAAACTGGTTTGATTCCAAAGCGATTTTTCGATGGGTCGAATTGTTTAATTTTGCCAATTTTTGGATCTTACTTCACTGTAAAATTATTTCAATGCCTATATCCAATTGATCTAAGCTTCAAGATCTCTTATGTTGTTGAAGATTATTGGAGCTCACTGGCCCCGTCAGGGATCTCGTCTCCGGTGATGACAAACGTAAAAGAATGAAAACATTGGTAATGCCCAGAAGTTAAAGGAAATCATGAGAATTGAAAAAGTCCAAAAATTCAAAATTGAATTTAGGTAGGTTAGAGTAGAATATTCCTAGGTCTTTTAAAATTAGGGTGTAGTTCATATTGTTCGATCTCGTGAATATTCAAGATCTCTTATAAATATACAAACTATTCATAGGTTAAAAGAATTTGATACTCTATAATACCGCATAACAATTTTTGGTATGAGGTAATACCGCATACCAGTTGCCAAGGTGCGCATAATTACCCCAAACAGAACTTATTCATCCATCAGATTTTGTTTCGATCGGAAATGGCTGAACTGACGCACAAAATTGGCATTTTCTAATGAAAAGCACAGAATCTGACCATATTTATGGGTATGGAAAATTGTATTAATGCTTACAATAAGAGGCATACCTTGTAAAGGATTTTTGGTACGCGATAATACCGCATAATAGTTTTTGGTATGAGATAATACCGCATACCAGTTGCCAAGTAATACCGCATACCAGTACGCATAATTACCCTAAACAGAACTTATTCATCCACCAGATCTTGTTTCAATTGAAAATGACTAAACTGACGGACAAAACTGATGAATTTTCAGACTTTTTCTAATGAAAAACACAGGGTCTGAACAACATTCATAGATGGAAAATTTCATTAATGCTTATAAAAAGAGGCATACCTTAAAAACCGAAGGGCCGTTATCGTCGATTCCTCCAAAGTTTGAGAATGTTCTAACAGTGACGAAAACCAAAAGATGGATAGACTTAATTTAACACCCTATAGGCAGATGTTGAATTTGTAAGCTTTAAAATGTGACGCTAGATGGCGCTGCTAGTATTGTAAAAGCCGATTTTCCTCCTCTTCTAGCAAATGAGCTGTTACTCATTATGAGCAAGATCAACTCACTACCTTTGTATAGATTATTTGTAAATACTAACTGCATGCAAATAAATGAAACTTCAATAAATGTCTGAATTGATTGATCAAGACTTCTCGGACCAGAAAGCTGTGACTAATAAAACAAATTGAACCATAGAACGAAAGAAACGAAGATAGTCGTAGTAACAGCAGGTAGTCCAAATTTTCTACATTTTAACCATAAAAAAAATAACAGTGCGTTAATTGCCGACTTTTCGCAATTTTCCCCTATGTCATTTGTATTAATTTTTAAGATTCTTATAAGAATTATTCTTCTTATCATAATAAATGTTTATTTAAAAACAAATCTAAATTAATCTAATTAATAATCTACACATCTCATTTTTATTCTTTAAAGAATAAAAATGAAATGTTTAAAGAAATAAAATATAAAAAACAATATCCAAATTATGCAAAAAAAAAAAAAAGTATTGTTTAAAAGTCTCTTGTAATGTTAGTTTCGTCGTTTGTTATGACTACGATCAAAGTTATGATATTATCGCCAGCTGCTTTTTACCATATTTAAAACAATCTATTCATTTGCATCCTAGATAGTGTGGAAATAAAAGCTTGATTAAAATTATTCCCAAAAAAAGTTGCGTGGCTTTTGTTTTGGATGTAATATATTTATTGCAATGTCAGATGTTTATTTTAATTGTTAGATTTCTAATGATTAACTATTTTTGATTTTGTAAATATTCTCTTTAAGCTGATAAAAAAATGCTATATAAATATTATTAATTTATTAATCTAATGCTGTTGGTAGTTTAGTTCTTCATTCCTATTTTGTAATTCATAGAAATATTTAAAATTATTAACCTGTAAATTGCACTTCTTATTATTTAGCATTAAATTAGCATTTTTTAATAATGAAATATTTTTAAATGACAACATTGATAAATAATAACCCAATTGATAATAACCCAATGTTTATTTGTTTTATTTTTTTTTTTACCCTCATGCTTTAGAAAGGTTATATTAATAAACATTTTATTCAAGCAGTACTTCTTTATATTATGCATTAGGGCCTCAATGGCCGAGTAACTAGCGCTCTGGCACTAGGTGCCACAGGTTTCGAGCTCGAGTCCCAGCGGTACCATGTATGTTATGTATGTTTGTAATGGTTCGGAATCCCCTTTAAGCCGTAGGTATCGGTCTAATATGACTGTAGAACGTTGGGTTGACAACCCTACCCCGTAAAAACTCAACGTCAAGTCAAATTTCTACCGATAAGTGTTCCGTCACAACAGAAGCTGCGCCCTGTCCCTTTAACCATGAGACCACATAAGTTCATGGGCTAGGTCTAGATGTTGCAGTCTACCAAGTGGGATAAAAAAAAAACAACGTATTAAGCATTATGTTTTATAATAAATTGAAAGTATACATAAACTTATTACTAGATAACTGCTTACATAAGAAACAACATATCAAACATATTGCAAGGAATCATTTTCAGCTTTAATATTTGATGGTTTTTAATGATGTGACTCATTTCTTTATTGTTTTTCTTTCAGTTACATTTAAACCTTCCCTTTTTATTCCTTGTAGATTATTCATTCTCATTCAACAGTTATTTTTCTCTTCCTAAAAGATTTTTATTATGTTGTAGTGTCTAATCCTCGGTGTCCTGCAGTGCGGGTGGGACATCCCGTGTGTAGAATACTCATGGATGGAGGTGAAGGGGCAGCTTCTGTTGCGATTGAGCAGTAGGTAGGTACCCCTAGGTAGAAGTCTGACTTCACCGTATCGCTGAAGAAGGGCAGTGCCTTCCGGGAAGACATTTTAGGGGGAACTACCCTGCATTTACGTAACATATGGGAGAAAACCCAGAAAACTCCCACCAGGTATTTCATTTCGACTAACGAAACAACATGCTTAACATCACAAACGCCATTGATTCTCCTCGTTTTTTGAAACAGTGCCTACAACACAGCCGCCAGTTGATCAACTTCAACTCTAATGCATACCAGCGGCGCAAGTTGTCACTGAGCGACGAATCGGGCATCATAAAACACTACGTCTAAAAGCTATGTTTAACTACTGGTACTGTCGCCTAACGAGGGGCCTGATGGCCGAGTGACTGGTGCTCGGTATCACAGGTTTCGGGTTCGAGTCCCACGAGGAATACTTTTAGGGGTGATTCGAATCCACTTTAAGCCATAGGTCCCGGTCTGATATGACCATAGAACGTCACAGAGCCTAATCAGACTTCTCACTCACATCATTCTCAAACTGTAAAGGGATAACTCAACTCTAGGTATGTGGTGTATGTAGGTATGTGGTGTAGTAGTAGTCGTCCGACTAACGAGGCAAGATGTTGAACATCACAAACACCATCGTGCCTTCTCGTTTTTTGAAACGGTGTCTAGAACATAACCGCCTGCGAATTGTACTTCAGCACTAATGCTCACCAGCTGCGCCCTTTGCTACTGAGTCACGAGTTGGGTTTTATTATGACGCAAAAGTTAAGAGATTTATTAAATAAAATCTTTCTATTATATAAAATGGCGGAAATTAAAAGTAAAGTAATAATATATAAAAAAATCAAAAATCCCTGCTATTCTTTTTCCTGGCACTTTCTTTATGTGGATTATATTTAACTATTTTTTGAACAGCGTTATAAGAAATCGAAAGTACAGATGGATTTACTAAACTTACTATTACTGTGCTACAAAAAAAATTGTTTGTTTATTTAGAACATTGTTCTTTTTTTTTTTTTTTTTAAAGACAACAGCATATTGCATGGAATTATTTTTTAAACTTTCTTAACGTTTTCATCTTTAGTTAAATCTTAGATAACTAATAACTATTAATCTATTTATTTTCCCTTTTGTTTGCATTTCTCTTTCATTTTTTCGAGAATAAATTATCTTTCAATGGTAAATTTTTCTTTTCTAGATTGAGTTTTTTTGTATTTCTATTAATATTTCTTTTTATCATGCATAAATTAATACTTTTTGTTAAGATCTTTCTATAATGCGCATTGATGTAAATTAAAAGTAATGTAGTAATATATACGCAAACATACATAAATAATTGAAAATTTTTCTATTAAAATTTATGTGAGTTGTATTAGCGTGCTGTTAAGTATTTAATTATTATTCTTTGAACAGTTTTGCAATAAAATGAAATTTTACATATATTTATTCAATTTAATTCTACATAATTATTTAATAAAATCATATGATTAATCAGAAATGATCCTTTATGTAAAAAACTAGTTATTTTTTATAAATTCTTTTTAATTCATCAATTGAAGCATTTTCATTACAAATAAATTCTTTTCCAAACAAACATTAAAAATTCTTTTAAAAGCAGATATTTCATGGTAATAGTTTTAATTTTCATCTTTTTCTTTGATGTAAACTTTAAAAATATATAATAAATTGATTATTTTTTATAATTATTATAATTAAATTTTTAATAAAATGAAATTCTAAATTGTAGTAAATTATAATTAATAATTCAAAAGTTGCAGTATGCAGGTTGGGGAACCAGATTGTAACTGGGCGTGGTTGAGTTGAGATATTTGAGGCACAGGTTGAAGAACTCAGCTTTATTTGCACACGCACAACTATCACACACATTCAATTAGAGACATACAATATTTAACACATTTAAACACATATAATTATAGATTTGTGGAAGAATTGTACTTCTAAGCCAAACCCGATACTTAGCTACGCACAGGATGCGAAAAATATTTCCTCTCCGGGTCAGAGTCTGTAGGCCAATAAATACGTAGGGTTGCGTTAAATATATTTCTTCTCGTGATGAGAGACTGTAAATTAAACGTTTCTCAACAGAAGCGCATGGTTGCGCTGTACTTCCTCTCTGGGGAGAGTCTTGAGTCCAACAGATCATTTCTTATGAACTCCACAAGGGACGTACTTGCCAGGGTAGCCAATCAGCCAGGTAGCACGGTTACAAAGTAATATTTTATTAAATAATTTAAATTATAATTCTTTGAGAAAATATGAGACAGTAAGTGCTATACACACAGTTTAATCTGATACTTTAAAGGCGCTTGATATCATTTAAATTAAAATGAAGAATGTTCAAAATATTGCTTCTTATAACCTGAAAAATTTTTAATGAAAAGCAAAATGAAATTATATGTAAATAATAAGTAATGTAATCATATTTTAAGTAGTAACACAGAAATAATTCCCTAAACTACGTACACCCGATCTTTTGATAAATAATTGTCCTTTTTTTAATCATGTTTTTGTTAAATAATCTGGTCGTTAACAAAATAAAAGTTCCTTTTCTCATATATATGGTAAAATTATTTCATGACCACCTGCATCATATTAGCATATTAAATAGCTTGATTTGCCTTCTATATTATCAAAATGATAATATAAACATTAATCACATCTATAATGGGCAATTTTGTATAGAGTATCTAAAATGTATAAGTATTAATATTTAGAAGACCTATCAAGGGAGTATGACTTAGTGTTTCTAATTCTCTACCAATAGAAAAAAATGTTATACAGATCTAAATTCAACAAATCTTTTTTTTTTATTTTTTATTTATATACAGTTTAAAACTTACATAAACCTTACTAACTTACATGACCTGTTACCTTGTGCATAAATCAGTTTAGAATTTTTTCTTTGTTTTCCTACTATAACATTACTAAAGAGAAAAAATATTCTATAAAGTAAATTAAAGCTTAGTATTTTTGCGTCAATATACAATATCAAATTCAGAATTATTCAATTGGGATACAATAGTTAGTTTGATAATAATTAAAGTGTACTTATATAATAATAGTAACTATTTTGTAAATAGTTACTATCCTTATAAACAAAAAAATTATATTACATGAATTTATATTTACTAAGCTTAAATTAAGTGCAATCATGTCAAGGAATTAAACTATATCAATAAAAGTAGACTGGAAAACATTCTCATCATTTTGCCATCATTTTTGTTTTATACATAACGGATGATCCATTATAGCTCCATTATATAAACTCGTATCTAGTAGGTATAATTAATACGAGGCACATGCGCGATAGGAAAGAAATAATGGATTGGATAAGAGAGACCTAAATGGTTTGCAAAAACTTTGTGTTTATAATTCAAAAAGAAAAATATATCATGCATCCAAAGTTAATTACTTTTATTTCATATTTCAACAAAACTATTAAAGGAATTTTCATTTATTGAAAATTTGATTTTATAGCTACTAATTATTATTCATTTTATTATGATCTTTTAAGTACTCAGAAAAAAAAAAAAAAATTAGTTTTCAATTAAACAATTAACTAGAATAAATTTTCAAAAGCGATCATTTTGTCCTCAGATTCTCCATACGAACTTTTAAAAAGTGTTACCGAATATTAAAAGTGTACAGCTTCAAAGTATAACTAATTATGCAGATTTGAACTGCTTAATGTTTCTGTCGTAACCTTATTATGTTTTCAAATCATTATTGAGTTATAAATAAGCAAACAATCTTCAGAGTATTTTAAAACAAATTAACGTTAATTTTAATTTACAAAAAAATTTTAACAAGTTAATGTTTTTCCTTAAATACGTAATTTAACCCTACGTTAATCGAAATCATTTTCAAACACATTGTATATCATAGATGCAAAAACGTTTCGTTATTTATGAATTGGCAATTATGTTTTTCTTATTTTTAAGATCATATACAATAACTTTAAAGAGGTTGCCCATGCTTGCTCAGTAAGAAAAATAACAATAATTTACATAATGAAGTAACGGAGCATAATAATGACACAATATAAGCATTATTATGTCATTAATAAGTTAATCACATTACTAAACTGTCAATAGCGTGATTAACTGGTTCCATGAAAGTAGCCCGTAAATGGGACTATAAAATGTTAATTTCAAATAAGGATCCGCACCACATTCTCAAATGGGTATTTGCCTTTTTGCTGATGTAGAGACTTTTGAAAAAAAAAATTTCTGGCTACGGAAAACACCATTTTTGATGTAATTATAATTTTCATAGTTTAATGTCACTTATACAAGATAATAATGTTATACAAGATAATTCTATAGTAGCACTGATATTTATACGATAGTTGCTGCTTTGGCTATTAATGGCTTAAAGAATATATCCAAAGTCTTAGCTTTATTAGCTGCCTTATCAATTTTCTCAGATTTTTCTACTGTCTGGATAACTTTGTATTAGACCGCTTTGAAAACATTTGAACATATCTTGCTTCTTTCCGTTTTCTTAAACACTTTATCAATAGTACCGCTTATTGATGACATTTACTGATTTCAACAATTTTTTAATGCACTACAACTGCTCACTGCACAATTGCATATAAGTTTGTCCGATTAGGAAAAAAAAAATAACTTGATTAATCCAAATCCAAAAAAAATAAAATATCCAAATTTGTGAGTTTACATCATGGAGGCATCTGTATTCTGATAGCTCACGCGAGTTAAAGTGAATCCTCATAAATAGAATAATTGCTATATAAAGCCGTATACTATATTAAAATAATAAAAGTAATTTGATGTAATGTTGCAAATATGTAATGTAATTCAAAAATAATTCTTTCTTTCTTTCTTCTTCTTTTTCTTTGTTTTTCAAGTGTTTAAATGAACATATAACAATAAAAGAAATAGATAAACCGACATTTACCTAAATATATATAAATACTTCAATATTAAATAATTACGGATTTCTGAAAGATGACTCTTTACCAAGGTGTAATATGTTTAGCGAGTGATTCTCAGAAGGTAAAATTGAGCGTTTATGCACGAATAACTGATTAACACAGCACTGAACCATCCAGGGAAGTGATGTACAAAATGAAATGTATGAAATGGCCCGCTTAAATTAGAGCGCGATTGGCTGAAAACAAGAATCCTGTTTTCCACAGGTGTATCTATTGAATATTGCGAACATAACAGGGCTGTGTTGAAATATTAGCAAAATGATATTTTATCTTATATTTATAATCCAAAACTATTATTTTACCTTTTCGTTTTATGCTATTCTTAAAAAACAGGGTAAAATTGATGCATTTGCATGTGAAATTTTAATCCATTTGTATTTAATTGTTTGTTAAATTTAAAAACTGATTTACGTGAACTACCTTCTATTAGTGAAAGGTGCTCCCACTATAATTGTTTTTGGTGCATAGGACATTTTTTGTTAAGAATTAACAAATCTTAAATTTTTTGTCGTTTTCGTTATTATATCTTCTACTTGTAAAATAATCGTCATCTCCCAAAAAAAGAGAAATAAGTTAAAAAGAATGAAGTAAAAGAAAAAAAGTGCTTACTTCCCCACCTGACACTGCCCTCGACTTTTTTAAATATATATCTCATAAAACATTTTAATTTTGCTGTTTATCTTCTGTGAGAGAGAGAGAGAGAGACATCTTTTCTTTATATATATATATATATATATATATAACAACAGACAAAATAAAAAACGCTTAAGTGGTTTAGCAATAAACGCGAATCGGGTATCGAGTAGCAGCAGAATTTTTTCTTCAAAGTTCAAAACCTATCCGGAAATCATTTGTAAATTAAGAACAGGAGATGCAGGAATTTTATGCTGTTCTTAAAAAGTAAGATAACTTGATGCATTGTATGTGAAATTTCAATCCATTTGTATTTAATTGTTTGTTAAATTTAAAAACTCATTTACGTGAACTGCCTTCTATTAGTGAAAGGTGCTCCCACTACAAATGTTTTTGGTGTATAAGCATTAAATAAGACAGTTTTTGTTAAGAATCAATAAATCTTGCATCTTTTACTTGTAAAATAATCGCCATCTCCCAAAAGAGAAATAAGTTAAAACGAATAAAGTAAAAAAGAAAAAAGTACCTACTTCCCCACCCGACACTGCCATTGACTTTTTAAATATATATCTCATAAAACATTTTAATTTTGCTGTTTATCTTCTGTGTGAGAGAGAGAGACATCTTTTTTTTTTATAAATATATATATAACAACAGACAAAATAAAAAACGCTTAAGTGGTTTAGCAAAAAACGCGAATCGGGTATCGAGTAGCAGCAGAGTTTTTCTTCAAAGTTCAAAACCTATCCGGAAATAATTTGTAAATTAAGAGCAAGAGATGAGGACTTTGAGGCGCTAAAAAGAGTTTTATGTGCACATTATGCAGCGAAATGCAAATAATGAGAGAAGTTGAAGCCAACAAACTATTTAACATAAAATATCCATAAACCTTCCAGTAAACTGATTTTTTGTGTACATAAGTGGAAGAAACTTTATGAGAATGCAATGGAAATATGTAAATGTTTGTTTGTATTCTGTTAGAAACTCATAACTGTTGAATGCTTCCATCACTTCTCAATTCGAGACACTGTTAAGAGGAAGCAAAGATCTCGATTTCTGCTTTCTGAGATATGCTAATTTACAGCAAAAATGAATTAATTTTCTACTTAAAAGCCGGCATTCCTATTCTGCAAGCCACTAAACCTTATATTCGAGACAACGATAAATCCCACTTGCCCTCGTCTGAGAGGGATAAAAGTAAAAAAAGCATATATTGTCTGAGAGACATAAAAAGAGTATAAATGTATTTCGGGTAAATATTCATGAGTGATTCGGCTAAAAGATAGAAGAAATGCCCCTCGACAAGAAAAACGCTTTGTAAAAGAACAATAATTCTGTTTCGATATGCTATTAAGAGAGTGGCTTTTAAAAAATCTTGAACTAATTTAATGTAATATTTGCATGAAAGTTTCATTACAAGAAACGGTGAAAAAATGGCTATGGAAATATATCATTCGAATAAATCAAATACAAATCCATATATTTAATAATTCAACTTTTTAGTAAAACTTAACCAAAATTATTTATTTTTCGTAAATTTCTTATAATTTACTAGATCACCTCTTCGTTCCTGAAATGATATTATACCTGAAATGTTTCAGTCTTGCGCTTATTTGTACTGTTACAATCAAGTGGATGTAATCAAAGAGATAAACGAGATATTTGGATAACTTCTTACAGATACACATAAGTAGTACTTGACTTGACCAGGTGCTTTGTGATTTAACATAAGTAGTACTTGACTTGACCAGGTGCTTTGTGATTTAACATAAGTAGTACTTGACTTGACCAGGTGCTTTGTGATTTAACATATGTAGAACGTGACTTGACCAAGTGCTTTGTGATTTAATGTAAGTAGTAATTTCAGTTTCGATTTCTCTTTAGCTTATGAAATATGGAAGCAGAAATAAGTAAACCCGAAAATGCAAAAAGTGATTCTTACCAGATTAACTTATGGTTTCAATCCAAATTTTACCAAAATGGAACTAAACATTAGGTTAGAACATTTAAAAAAAATACGTGTATTCGAATTAGTTGGTGTAGCTTTGACTGTAGAGCAGTCGGAAATTGACATTTTTGAGTAAACCTTTTTTAAAATTAAGGCATTGTATTTAAATGCTTTGGAAAATTGTTCACGAATTCCGCTTTTGTACAAAACCTTTTTAAAGATAACTTTAAATTACCTAAAATAAATATACCAGAATTTTCTAAAAAAACATGGATTAACTAGCCTTTTAAAGAATTATATATATGGACAATTCATAATAATGAATAACTTTGTAAAATATAGCGGTTTCAATATTTAGTTTGTCTCTAGGAAGAGGCGTCAAGTTCAGTGGTTAAAAATACAGCGAGTATAGAAACTATTCGTGTCACGTTATTTGTACATAAAAAATATCTGTAATTTTAATCCTAGGAGTAAAATTTTTTTAACAAAATTAAAAAATATGCATACGATTATTTTTTGGGGGCGGAGGGGGGTATTTATTTTAATTAAAATTAATGAATCGCTCCAAATCGATATTTAGAACCAAAAAAATCAAATTAGCTTTTTATCTAACAGTGTAAAAAATATTCATACAATTAAAATAATTTACAAATAATACTTTCTTGAATATCTTCGGTCTTTTATAATAGCTGGTAGTTTTTATGGTATAAATGCGATCAATTATGAAGTAATTGAATTCGAATAGAGCTTTTTTTAGATCATCTTTGCGGACACAATTTTTCCATTTATCATACTTTCTTATCTATAAAATTCCATAAATGCTCAATGGGATTGATATCCGGCGACTGTAGAGAAAAATTTGAAAACTTTTGGGGGTTTATATAACATCCAAAGTTAGAGTTTAACTCTATACATTTGGGTTCTATAAGTGCAATTACGATTGATTCCTATTTTTCAGCACTTGTTTATAAATTATTCTTCAATGTATCAATGTACATATTATGGATTCGGAATTCAATAAATTATGACCAAATTTCCTATACCAGAGACACTCAAACAACTCCAAACTTCTTCCATACTTTATAGTTATTATTATTATTTAAATGGGTTGGTCTTATGTGCCACTTAAGTACGTCACGAACATCCCACCGACGAGTAATGAGGGAAGGATAATTCTTTTCTGGAGGACTATTAAGATAATTGCCTCGCATCTGAATGTCATGTGGGAGAAAACTCGGAAAACTCCGACCAAGCAGCTTGACTATCGATGCGTAATCTCTCATATTTTCAGAAGGGCAATCGAGTCTCCTTGTTTCTGAAAAGAAGTGGCTGCAATAATGTCGCTAGCGTATTTGGACCTCAGCTCTCCTAGCACGCTAGCTACGCACGTTGCCACAAGTCGGAAATACTTTATTTTTGGGAAAAGATTATTTGGGTGCATTTCTATGTTAGACTTTTCTCCATACCTTTCTCTGTCTACCAGATGAAAAAAATATTTAATCTGAGTATATAAGTTTTTTCAAAATTCAGAGCAAATATGCGGATTTTCCTGCAAAATCTAAGCGTATTTTATTGTTCTTTATTACTGCTGCTTTATTCTGCTTGTGGTACCATTGGCCAGAGAGCTAGCCAATTGACCATTAGACAGCTTTCTTAATAGAAGCTGAGCATCTTTGGAAATGTTTGATATTAAACGAAAAAAAATTTTTTCTAAAATTATGTCAATCATTTATAACTTTCTTAAGGAGGCATTATGGGACATTGCTTATGTAGTTGCGTTTTACAGCTTTAGATTTTGAAACTTAGGAGAAATTTTTGTTCGTAAAAATAATTTGTGTTTTCTGTGCTTCAATTCACATTATGCAAAAATTGTATTAGTACATTTGTTTGTAAAAAATGTCAAAAAATAGTATAACACTCTACTTCATGATGATTCATGTTACTCCGAGGAACAACACTCTGAGGGAGTGTCCTCACTGCAGTAAATTATTCGAATAATAAATCAGAATCCACTTCTGAATGCGAGTTCATTTTTTGGTGAATATTATTAAGAAAGGAGGAACTTTCTTTGTTACTAACAGCTTTAGGTGAGGGTAAACGGATGTTGTCTAAGAATTCTTTGAAATTCCGGGAGTAGTTCTAACTTTATTTCAGACAGTTGTGTTCAAAGCTTGGGTTTTATAGAAAAATTTTTTTTAGGAGTTTCAATTACAAGCGTGGGCACTGAGATTCTAGAGTTACCAGTAGAGATATTTATGTTATTATCAATTCGAGATATAATAGAAAAAAGCAAGATCTCAGTAAAGCTTTTAATTTAAACAAGTATCGAAGCTGCGTTCAGAGAACACAAACGGAAAAAGCTTGGACTATTTAAAATCTATCCACTTAACAGACTCGCTGACTGACTTCCGATATGACTATAGAAAAGGATGTAGCGTTTTATTGTTCAGTATTCAATTGAGAATAAATCTAGAATATTCATAAATTTATATTTTCCTCATCAGATTATTATTTTTATTGAAAACAGAAAATACCTCTGATCGTTAATTTATTTATATGAATCTTAAAATTTTATTTAAAACTCAAAATTTAAACTGATTTTGTAAGTGCAGCTTTTATTTCAAATAAATCTACAAAATATACTTTATAGAAAATAAAAATATTTGTGTGTAGGTAGATTAATAATGTAGCATTTTAATCATTGTTATAAGAATAATTTAATCTACAGCATCACCTATTTTTCTACATCTCAATAACTTAAAATAAATAAAAAATTCCAACAGTGAATAATTTTCTTTAGAATATTGGTGTAATTTATTTTCTTTCGTGACCATTTTAAATGCAGATATATTATAAAAAAATTCTCAAATTGGAGAGCACCAAGGGCTACCATAGGATGGAAATATGAATATAGAAACCTATCATTATCAGGAATCAGATAGGTCCCAAGATATTAAAACTAAAACAAGGTATTTCTACCTGTCGAATGATGTCAAGAAATGCCAAAGTACTTTTACATTATACAATGAACTACCATGAATTAAATGTGGAGGCTCTATTAAGTTAGAATTGGCCTATAGTCGCATCGTGACCAGAAACTGCTACAGGCGTTGTTGCATTCGTAAGTTGGTATTTAAAAGGACGTGCAGCACAGCCCGAATTTCCATTGTGTTATTGTGTTTACCGATGGAGAGACTTTTTTAAGAAATAGTATTTTGAATATTCACGACATAAATATGTGGGCACATTACAACGATTGCATAGCGTTAGACGTCCCTATGCAAGATAACAGTGTTTCACCATGAATATGTCTGTTATTATCTGGTACTTTTCAGTTGGTCCTTACAGACTATGTTATTTAATATGAGCAATGGCTACATATTAAATCATCTATATACTACAATCTATTCGTGTTTACAGCAAATTACAATGCCTACATCACACTAAAAATTTGTAGAATAGCTCTTTTTTGCGCTTCTTATTCAGTACATGTTTCAATTATTTTGTCCATCCGCATTTAAGTATATCTAAAATCGTTGTCAAAAGAAATCTAATATAAAATTTTCTAAAATGCAAAACTTATATTCGTGCTGCCATTTAGTATAGATATAATTGTTAAGATTTTGCAGTGGGTGTTACTGTACCGTTGTTCGTAGAAATCTTCTAAGAACATTTAATACCAATTCTGATATTTATCGCAAAGAAATTTTTTAAACAATGGTTAAAAAATTATATTATTCTTAATTAAGCCTTGAGGATTTTTTTATGAAAAAAAAAAATACAGCATGAAAAAAATTAAAACATTTATTCCTTTAAGAAAACATATTAAAATTTTATACGTACATTAGTGTTCAAAATTAAGAGAATTTTTCCTTTTGGTCGATTATCTATTGAACCATTCAAACAATTTTTAATAAAATTAAATGGAAATAAAAAGTTGTGTTCAAATAATAATAAAAAAAAAAAGAACGTAACAATTATAATACAAACTCATGTTTCTAAGCAAACATAACATCAAACACAAAAAATTTAATAGAGGTTGTTGAAATTTATAAGCTTTTGCAACGCGACGCTGGCTAGCGCTGCTAGTGTTATAAAAACAGTTTTCCTCAGGACTCGCCGATGATAAAATGTTCTAAATTTTTTTGTTTTTTAAATGGCAATGGGCTTGACCAAACTTAACTGTTATCTCATTCTCCGAGATGGAGATTATGGGCGCTGCGCTGCCAAGGAACTCCTTGAAATCACCCCGATTCGGACTCGCAGATGAGGATTTTGCCAATATTTGATATAGTATTTGATTTTTGCTCGTTCGTCAGACTAGCGTCACTTGCGAAACAGAATGATTCCCCAGCGCATTTCATCGGACATTCACGTCAGGGAAAGTAGAAAAAAGAAAAGCGCTCCACGCTAACCGATTCAAAAAGACCGATTAGAAGGAAAAACAAGCTATCGGTTACCCCCTCAGGGCAGTATCACTGAAAACTGTTCTTTTCAGAGATAGCGAAGACTGCGGAGCCTATGTCACTAAACTTAAAGAAGTCATTACTTATGCAACGCAATCTACAATACCTTAAGAATGGAAATTCCATCTCTTGACTTGCTCAACATCTCAGGATATTTTTCAAAAGACGCTCTGCACTCACAAAGCATGAAGTCTTCTAATGTATCTGTGTGTGATGCTGAAGAAAAATTCTTTCTATCCATAAAATGATTATTAAAACAATTCCAATAAATTCTGGTCACAACGTGGACGATCTCCCTAAAGATTTGAACGAATATGAAAGATGGCTGGCTACTACGCCAAACTAATCTACTCTTCATAAGTCGGTTGAGTAACTGTTGTTTGTTCCAATGCAGGAAAATATCTGGAGATAACCAATGGTTATTATATTTTGCTGCTGTTAACGCAGTTGCTGCAGAAGAAAATCAACTCACTGAAGTTGTGGGTGTAGAAGAGACTGCTTTCCCCCTTTGGAGATGACAATGCTACAGAGAAATTTCTTTCGCCATCAAAAAAGCTTACTGCCAAAACAGAAAACTTCAATCCAGGCTCCTGAAATTCCTGTCACCAACACTTTTACTCCATTAGATCAAGTAGCAGACATGCAAACAGATGACTCACCGGTCACTAAAAACAGAATGCTTCCCCGTCATGGTTAGCACTGAAGATCAAAATGCTAAAGCCATCACGAACCTCATTGGCGCCGAATACGGTAGTCTGCTAAGCACATAGAATGCACTGCACTTGATAACCAGACCTACCAAGATCTCATCCTATTCCTCAAGGCTAAAAGAATTAAATTTTTTCAAAACTACTCCCAAGTCGCTGAGGCAATCAAGGTGATACTCAAAGGGTTTCCAGTTGACACCTCTTCCCAGGAGATTGAAAATGAACTAAGGAGGTCTTACCTAACATCAAAATCATGCAGTTTAAGTCACGTGCCAAAACCGCCATCCCTGTCTGGCAAATTACTTTCCCCGACATAAAGAAAACTTAAAATTTTTTTAATTAAACTGCTTTCTTTTCTTCATAGTAAAAGTAGAACCCTTCCATAGAAAGTCTGGGGCAACCCAGTGCCATAATTGTAATAAATTTCATCAAGGGAGTTCAAATTGCGGATCCAAGCCAAGATGCCTCAAGTGTGGAGGTCCCTCACTTCATAAAGAACTGCCACATCATTGGACTTATCGAATCCCCACATGTATCAACTGTGGAGAGTGAGGTCATGTCGCCTCATGAAAAGGCTGCGTTATGTTCCCAAAACCACTCACAAGCCATCGACAAACATCGAATTTGCACCGAGAAATTTTTCCTCAAATCCTGTAGTTGAGCGCATTACCTTTACTGACGTGCTCAAAAACCTACGGCAGATTACCCCACTGGATGGCTCTTGGAAGTGGATGGCGAGTGGCAATTGCCCACCCAAGAATATATGTTCTATAGGATTAAATCTGGCTGCCCAATCCATCTGACGAATATCCTAACTTTCAGAAATTCATACACCAGATAAATCTTATGAGGACTTGCGTGGTCGTACACTCTAAAGTAAAATCAAAACTAACTGCATCACTGAAAAAGGCAAACTTAGTGCTCGCAAATCCCATTCCTATGTTTTTAAAAGTCACAGAGCTTCTGGCAAAGACATTGAAGTCTATGCATCCGTCCAACATGATCCCTTCTCAGATCATCAAACATCTGTTGAAATAGTAGGCTCTTTGTCAGGTAGGTTGAGGGCAGGTAGCGAGTCTCTGATTCTATCGCGATTAACATATATCAAAAATATGTAATTGGGCACGGAACGAAACTCATCATTGAATGAAAGGGTCTGTACTACTCTCTGGATTACAGTCGATGTTCTCTGTAGAATGTTAAGCGAGTTCTCCTTTGCTCAGGAGAGAGTGGAACTCAAACAGCTGGTCGTCTTGTAAATAAACCTCTCTCATGTAGTCTTTTGAAAAGTAAGGTTGAAAAACTTGAAATTTGAATTTCTGTGGCTGCATAAGTTCAGGAGACATATGAATAGCGATTTTCAACCCTCCTGCTACGCCTCAGTGTAATGTACAAATGTCGATCTACGTATATTAGCCACTGAGATTCTTACAAGATTTTAACTCCCGACATTCTCTTTTTACGGATTCAGTGTCTTAAAACTGCTTCCCGTAAGTATAACCTCAACGCTGAGAGTCAAATTTCAGTCTCTGGCATTCTGCTCCTAAGATTACCCTACTTCCGCCAACTCTTCAAATCATTAAACTTTTGGTGATTGCTCAATTAGCTGTTTGATTTTGAATTCCACCAGGTGTTGAAAAGAAAAAAAGTGAAGTCGTCGAAGTGATGACAGAAAAATAAACAGAACTTGCCACGTGAGTTTCTATATCATGTTCTTCTGTATGAATCATGTACGTGTACGAGTACGACACTAGATATTTGCATCTTTGTTTAGAAGCCACCGTTCATTCAATAATTTTAGTGGAAATCGACAAATTATTCAAATTCTCTTAATTTTGAATACCAGTGTAAGATTAAGTGCTACCAGCACCTTATTATCTTCTTAATCCTATCATCATCATGGAAGGTGTAAGGAATTCATATAAATTAGTAAAAGGAACAATCCCCAAAATAAAGAATAACATTCTGTTCCATCTGAAGACTTAATAAAATATCATTTGGCATTTTCTAATTTATATTTTTACTTCCAGGCAGACACATCTTTTCTGTAACAGTATTTGTTTCTAAATAAGTTAAATTTGAAATTTAAGAATTTTTCAAATATTTACTTAAGAGTGAAAATATTTGAAGTTCTATCTTAGTAAAAGATCAAAATACTTTTTTATTTTCCTGAGATAGGATTTAAAAAATAGCACTAAATACTTAACATCTATTACATATACGTAATTAATAAATGTACTTTAAGGGCAATATTAATTTTACCATATCAAATTCATTTTATTTATTATTTAAATAAGATTTTATCCATAAATACATTCAAAATCATTCATATTGCACGTTTATTATTGATCCAAAAATGGTAAACAAGTCCAAGAGAGTTCCGTGACCGATACGTGGAAGCATAACAAAAAAATCGAAAATTTCCACGTTTAAAAGAATTTTTTGTTTGTACTCAAATTAAGTTATTTTATGTATCAATTAAAAAAATCCATTCAATTCAAAAAATTTCTATCAATTATACATAGTAAATGCACTAGAGAAACACCTACAACATAAAACCTCATTGAATTTCCCTCAGCATGGTGAAAAGAACTAAATTATTAATTTTTTATATATAGTCAATTTTTCTTCTTTGTAAATCAAATAAAAATTTGTGATATCGTGAAGAATTTCCGAAAGAAATATTAGGACTTTGAATGATATTTAATATATTATTTTTTGTTTTCCGATAGAGTATGTTTAAATAGTTTAATCCAATCAAGTCTAATAGTTTAATCTAAATGGAGTTTAATCTAATCAAGTTTAAGTCATATACAAATCTAACTAAAACTTTATTTTGTATCCAAATAGAAAACTAAAATATATATAACAATATTCTAAGTATTCTTCGGGATAATGCAACATAAAAGTTTTTTGAAGTTCAAATATTTGTTACTAGATGGCGACTCTAAGCCAAAAGGTCACATTATTTAAATTTCAACAATCGATAACCTCCAAAAAGTGGGGGGGAATAATAAGTTAATAATTAGAAAACTTGTGCTAAATAAAGAGATGTAAATATAAATATCTAATATCTTTCCACGTCTAATTAAAAAATTGCATATTACAAATAAAATAAATTTCGAATACGAAGTTTATTACTTTCATGAATTGTTAAATATATCTTAATTTTAGAATGGTATTACTATTGATTCATATACAAATGAAATTTTCTTTAGAATTTCGTTAGTAAAATTGTCAAACATTGCGAAAGTTATACTCAAAACTCTGAAAACAACAAGTGATTCATTACATTTGAACGAACAATTTGTTTAAAGAATCCTGTAATAGGGGAAAAACAAATTTTCCCCTTTGAAAGAAGGAAAAACTCTACAATTCATGATATTCATGATATTTTATTATAAATATGAATACATGCTTTTTTTCTTATGTGTGTTTAGTTATTCTTATACATATCGATCTACTGAACCTCCCAAGCTTGTTTACCGATATATAATAAGACTATCCATTTTTGGGTCTATAACAAACATGTATGATTATGTGGGATATATTTTATGCGAGCAATTCTATTTCAAATAGGGATAAAGCGTTTTCCAAATTACAAAATAATTATTCTGTTTGATGTTGTGTAAAATTTCATTTGTGTTGTACAATTTCTTTAATAAAACTCGGAAATTCATTAAATACATATTTTAAATTCCTTTTAATTTTCTAAAATAAAACTAAAAATAACAGAAAATTTTAAATTATTCACTTTTTGCTTCTTAAATATTAGAACTATTCAAATCGTATAGTGTCGACATCTAGCAAACGAAAATCTCATTTAAGCTGAACAAGGAAACCATTTATGCAGGATTTTCTCGAAAGACCCTTTTGTATATTTGTAAATATATATTCTTGTTTTGCATTTGAATACAAAATGGTACGATAGTTAGATTTATATATGACTTAAGTTTGATAAAATTAACCCCCTGGAGACAAAAAAAAATAATGCGCTGTTCTGAAGTCTATTTTGGAAATTCTTTTATGTTATCACAAATTATTACTTCAATTACAATTAAAAATATATATAAATAAATGTATAAATATTATAATGTACAAATAATAATAATAAATAATATATATTGGTTGTTGTTTTTGGTCGATTGTGAGCTCGTGCGGCATCCACTTAGAACAGAGCTTTCGCATATCCAAATATTCATTCACGATATGTCCAACACGTTCCTTTGATGTCTTTAGGGTCTCAGCTATCTCAATCAACTTCACTTTACGGTTATCAGAAATTGTTTTGTGGACTTTTTTTTGATGTTTTCGTCAATAACAGCCTCTTTGGGGCGTCCACTGCGTGCATCGTCCTCGGTGCTCATTTCGCCTCGTTTAAATTTAGCAAACCACTTCTCTACGGTTGATTTTCCTGGTGCAAAGTCCGAATAATGTTTATCAAGCCAAGACTTGGCTTCAATAGTATTCTTTTTCGCCAAAAAGCAATGCTTTATTAACACATGAATTTCCTTTTATCCATTTTTCAAACTAACAAAAAGTTGCTCCACTATAACTGCTATAACTCACATACTAATAGTGCAACAGCTGTCAAATTTATACACGTGCCTTTTGAATGTTAGGGCTAACTAAAAATCATATGGATTTAATACTAGTAGCGCCGATTTAATAATACTAGCCCACCTGTTAGTACTCGCATAAATAAAGTTTTTTGATAAAAAAAAACTAATCTATTTATTCATAAGAAAACATATCTATTTATTCATCATATAATTCTATTTATTCATTATTAGATAATTACTTATTATTTAAGTAAAAATTAAAACAATTAAACATTTACTTACAACACTAACTTGTACTTCAATAACAAACAAATTCAACGTGAGCGATGCCTTTGCATGGTTATTCAAGTAGAAAATTTAAACATTACTAAACAATGTAATTTGTACTTAAAATAAAAAAAAAAAACAATAACATACATTTCAGCAAACAAATTCAATGGGAACATTGGCTTTGCATGGTTTTAGAAAGTTTGGATAAATTTGGCTCATAACTTGTTGCTTTTAAGCACGACTCTAAATTTTCATTTGTTAGTTGGCTTCTTACTTACTTTTAATTATATTCATTCGTGCGAACAAGAGAACGCTTACTCGCACGAATATGTCGATTCGAAGATAGTCAGCACTCCAAATGCCAACTTCTTCACCTCACTGTAGCAATCTGGAAGACTATTCCATGCGTCGAATATAAGTGCCTCTACTCGCGGCATTTCTTTTAAAGTTGTCCACTTTTGTTGCGTTACGTACATACATTTCTGACCTCCAACTCTTCCAACTTGCTTTTCAACTCTGTAAATTTTCCACTCCACAAAGTTTTACTTTTAAATCGATCAATTGCATTTCTAGAGATCCAGTATCAATTTCAAATGGCTCAATGTGGATTTCGTTACTATTTTTGTTGAGAGGGATTTACTATGAATGCTAGAGTGGTTTTGTTGGTTTTGAATTACTCACATCTATCAGCAAAATTCATCTTTAATTTTTTTTATAACTGTGCTGAAGTACCTCATGCCAACAGTTGCACTAGTTTTATCACGATATTGCTTTTAGAAATTGAAAATGAAGTAATATACTGCTCTGAATATCTTCTGCAAAAAGAATTAATTTTCTTCAAAACAAATCAATTCTTCTACCAAAACATAGTCTGGGTTTCCCTTTCCTTGCAGTTTTAGATTCAGCTCATTTAATTTCGCTGTGATATCCACCATAAAGTAAAATTTTTGCAACCATTTGCCGTTCTCTAACTCAGGGTGATTAATGCCTTTTTTTATTTAGGAATGTATTTATTTCATTCAAGCACAAAGCAAAACGTTTCAACACCTTACCTTTGGAAAGCCATCACACTTTATTGTGAAGAAGGAGGTCGGAATACTGAGTCTCCATTTCGTTTAAGAATTCTTTAAACTGACGATGGTAGAGTGCTTTTGGCAAGATGCTGTTAACATTCTTGATTACCAAATTCATGACCTCAACTATTTCGACCGGAAATGTTTGGTCACAAAGCGCTTCTTGGTGTATTATGCAGTGAAACGTAAGAATTTCGTGGTTTATTTTGCTCTGAAGAATCGTTGTTGCCCCTTTATTTTTTTCCTGTCATACTTCTGGCTTCATCTGTTGCTATTGAAACGATTTCATTTAAATCGATCTTATTGTCTTCAAGACATTTTTGCACGGCATTCGCTATATCTTCCCACCTAGTTTGTCCCGAAGCGGTAGCAATCCTAGAAGTTCTTCTTTTGGACCTTGGGAAGACATATACCTGACAAAAGGGCAACTTGTGCCGTGTCTTTTATGTCGCAAGACTCATCTATAGCCAGTGATAAGGCAGAAGAAAGTTGAATATCTTCCACCTGCAAATATGTTACATTTGAAGATATTTTAGCTATTCTATCTTGTACTGTATGAGCGGATAGTGGCAAATCTTTGATTTTTTCAAGATTTTTGGTTTGTTTTTGAAATCACGAAACAGTTCTTCAGATTCCTCGTTAATCGATTCAGAACGATTTTAAAATGTTTCATTTTTTTTTTTTTGATCAAATAAATAATATTTGCGTATGGAACTAAAGAGCCGCAGTTTCACATCCAAAGAGCCGCATGCGTCTCGCGAGCCGCAGGTTGCCGACCCCTGGTCTAGGTTTATCGGAAATACTCTGGAACCAGTCTCTTCCGATCAATCTTACTGAGAAGTTCTTGCTGTTGTGTTGACCTCATAAACAGTTTTATGAACTGTTTTGCAGTGTGGAAGGAGGTCTTTTGGATTTTACAGGCTAGTGTAGTCCCCTTTTTGGCGAGAAAATCTGCCTGATCATTGTCATACAGGTCACAATGACTGGGAATCCACGAAGAACAACATGCTTATGTTGAGATCACAAAAAGTTTCAACATTTCTTGGCATTGAAAAACTTCGTCAGACAAAGGAGTCTGAAACGAACTGATAGGCTGAATGGCTGAATCAGACAGGAGGACAACCTTTTTAAATTTCAAAAAAAAAGGCAAGTCAGTTGCATTGCGCTTAAGCAACTGACTTGCCTGTTTACATATATGAAAATAATTCGAGAAATTCACGATATTAACGTGCTGGAAAATTAAACTTTAAATAGTCTGCTAGAAATCTACATTTGTGAAGCATTTTTCACGAACTTATCAAAAATATTGATATGATAACGAAAATTATTTTGTTTACATATCGATATACTATATTGATTATAAATTTTTCTGGATAAATGTTAAGAAAATAGAAAGTTTTTGTTATGTAAAGTACTCTGTAGCGCTTGGTAACAAACATTTATACGACAAATATTTACTACATTAAAAATATTTTAAAGATTATTTAAAGTGAAAAATCCGTAAGCATTCTTTTACAAAATATAGAACTTACATAAAATTTGATGAATAGTGTTATTACAAAAATTAGATGAATATTAATCGATGCATCTTCGTATTTTATTGAAATTTCTATTATCAGACTTCTTTTTTTTTTTATAACTTTACAAGCTAAAAATTTTTAATATTGATTGTCAAGTTTCTTGGGGTTTTTTCCTACACCACCGATATATTTCCTTATTTGAAACACGAAAATAATGATGAAACGGCATTATTGAATCATAATGTTATTCATTGTTTTTTCTATTCATCGTATTTGTAAACCTCTATTAACATACATTATTTCAATATATAATATCACAAATAACCTTTGGCAAAACGAGCTCTACTAAACATAAACCATTATCAAACTTTATTTGAGTTTCGCATCGTAAATATGATGATCATAAACATCTAAGTAAAACATCTCTTAGTGCTCTATATGCGGCAAACCGAATCTCTTCTCCATATTTATGTACTGTTTAAATATACTACTATTACCCTCTCCCGTAAATCTGTCGGGAGCTTCTCTGTCTTGAATAGAACTAAGAGACAGACTTTTATAAGGACTTATTTTTACAAGTCTACTTGTAGTCAATTTATTTAAACCATAACCTTGTAGGCTACTACATGGTTATGGCTAAAATAAATTGCACAAAAACATGATATTAATAATTTATTTTGAATAAACTGTAGGATTTAAATTTATATAAATTTATTTGAAGTAAATGTTATTAGATACAGATGATAACATATTAAAATGATTATTTCTTCTCTTAGACTTATTTTAATTTTTTGAAACTTGCTTTAATGTAAAAAATTATCAATGATCTTATAAAAAATTAATTACATTTTTAAAATTATGGTATTAAATTTTTAGATATTTTAGGAATAATTCTTCAAATTTTTATTCAAGAGATATGTTGATTAAAAATAAATAAATAAAGATAATAGAAATAAATAAAAAATGTCTATATAAAATCTTATTTTCTTTAAATCGATTTATTTTGTGTTTTTAAGTATCTTTACAGCTTAACATAATTTAAAAAATGTTATGTTAAATTAAATTAATATATGATCATTTTTTTTTTACATCTCACAAAATATTTTTAAAAACCAGAATATTGTAATATTACAGCGAAACAACCAGTAAATTAATATGTGTAAACTCATTTGTGTTGAATAAACAAAATTGCACATGAATATTTGTAATATGTCAATTTTTTTTGTCAATAATACATCTGAAAAAAAAAAAAGTAGCATTTTAAAAGTATATATTAAAATTAAATATTCCTTATAATTTTAAAACATAGATAGATAAAGATAAAATATCAATTTCAATTAATATTGAATTTCATTGATTTCCTGGCAAATTTGCAATACATTTTAAGAAATCAATATTTATTGCAAATTTGTGTCTCAATAAATGAAAGCAATTCATAAATATTTAAGGATGAAAATATATAGATTTCAGTTATTATGTTGTTAGCAATATATTATTGCACACAGACTTCGTACTGTGAAATATTTTTAAAAATTTGCTTTAAAATTTTGAATAAAACTGATTTATTTTGATTGATTTTCTGACAAATATTTAAGAATAAATATTTAAGAATTAAAATATAGATGCTTATTTTTCATAATCTTATTAATGTGATTAACAACTTGAATAGTTGAGGGGAAAAAATAAGCTAATGGGATTTTTTTTTTTAATTAATTGCATTTTCTTCAAAAAAAAAAAAGTAAACTTAATTTAATTTTTTAAAATTATATTTAACTATTAAAAATATATAAATGAAGATTAAAATATTTCGACTTTCTACGGTAATATTTGATCCCATTAGCCCTTATATATGGAAATAGTAAATACATATGGTTGTGGTAAACTCTACATTAAATATAATTGACAAAAACAAAATAATATTTAAAAAATCTCAAAATTAAATAATACTGTTTTAAATCCTTTTTTGACAACTTTTAATTTTTATCAGCGATTTTGATAAAATTATTAATGATTAAACAATAATACATTGCTAGCTCGTAATATAAAAAGTTCTTGTGTAGTTTTGTGTGCCTGTGCATCTGTGTGTGTGTCAATATTTGGCCGTAATAATTTATTTAACCTTTATTAATAGTGTTGTACAATACTCATTTTCTCTTTCGAGGTATATGAATTTAAAGCAGTTACTTTTTTCCAGATAGTTGTACGAATTCTGATAATAAATATATTAAAATAGTTTTCGTTTAAGCAAATTTTAATAAAGTTAAATCTTTAATATATTCAGATCTACATCATTAAAATGGGCAATCTATAAAATTATTTGAATCTTTACTGGTAATTTTTATTGCAGTTGAAATACTGTTTATCTCTGATTTAAGACTTTAAATATAAATTTGTTGATTAGGTTAAAATAAGTGTTCATTTTGAAATAAAGTTATTAGCTTAAACTTCTCTAACAACTTTAAAACCATTAGTATGAAAACTTGTTATGAAATTTATCTGTCCCATTAGTTCCCAAATTATTAGTTATTGATCCCCGCAATGTGATAATATATAATATACAAACGCATGTTCTACTTTATAACATTTTGTATTATTATTGTATTTAATTTCTGATATTTTAAACTATTTTTAGTTTATTATATATATGTCAAAGTGTTTATTCAGTATAAACAAAAAATTGGTAATTTTTAACTGCTAAAAATACAAATTATGTTCATAAGTTTAACGAGTATTTCTACTTAAAATGTTCTATTTTAAATCCACATTTCTTTATTCTATTCGCTTTGTCCCAAATAATAATTTTATATTATCTATCAGGGATTATTTATTCTTATTTTCATTATTATTATTTATTTATTTTTATTATTTATTATTACTTATTTATTTTTATCAGGGACAAAACCGTAATAATTATAAGAGTTAGAAAGATGAAGAAAAATGTAATTCTTTATTTATTTTTGCATTTTTGTTTTGAAAAATGTTATGAAATAGAACGCAGTTTTTCCTTGTTTTCAATTGATAAAATAAAATTTGAAAAGAGTTAAACTATTTTGATTTAAAAGAAAAAAATATTATTCCACATAATTCGCCTACTAAACATTATTTTACAAAATATTTTCATAATTTCCACCTTCCACAACGCTTTAAAAATATTATCCGTTATGAAATAAAATGTGTATTTCCTCCATAATCGCAATTACAGAATATCTAGAATTACCAGAATATCCAAATTACAGAATCTCCATATACAGAAGGCATTTTTTTTTCCATAATGTGACTTACTAACACAAACAAAATTAATTATGTTATCTTCACAGAGACAAAATTCGAAACCAGGATTATCTTCAATCAAAACCTCCAACTTAAAAGTCTTGATGAATTCTAAGGACACAATTAAAAATTCCTCTAGATGTTTAATAGCACATATATTTCAAATCATAAATAAAAAAAAAAAAGATAATTATTACATTACAAAACTACATTAACAAGCAATAAAAAGTATCTTAAGTTGTGCTTGAAATTAATTCTTCACATCCGTTAGTATTACTATTTCAAGTGTTTTGAAAAATTCCAGCTGTTTTAATTAACTTTTCAACTAGTAACCTCTCACCAAAACCGTTTTTTTAAAACGCGAACACTTAAGTCTTGGTTTCATATTAAAACAAACCATCCCAACCTTGAAGATAATATGGCCAAAAGTAACAATTTTCATGCATAATTACACGTATTTGTGAAAGAAGTGACAGTGTGCAAATAGAAACAGGATGCCAGGGCTAGTCTAGGATGGAAAAAAAGGCGAAGAAACATCATCATGATCTCAATGTGTTCCATATGCCGTACGAGTGAACTCTGAAGGACCTTCGCTGGAAATATTCAACACGCGGAAACAGAGAAGACTTGAAAATTGACAAACGGCAATAAACATATGGTGGCTGCAATTATTCTAATTTTTTTATAAAAAAAAAAGGGTCACTTTTGCTAGAATAACTCGCATTTTTTTATATTTAAAAAAAATAATGAGTATTTTTATTTAAAATCGCATGTATTCTAGTATTGGTCATAATTTTATAATATCATTAATAATTATACAAGAATAAATTTTTTAAATAAGATTATTTAAATTTCTAATTCAAATTTTGATAGTATAACAAAATATACTTTTTATAGATTTTAATTGTGTGATGAATATTTTAAGCAGAAAGTTAAAGTACAATAAAAACATAAACTTGAAAATAATTATAAAAATTTATATACAGAAAAAGAATTCTATAGAAAGTTGAAGATAAGCAAATATTTCAGAATGTTTCTTCTCTTTATCGATAAGTAGATTTTTCTAATATTTTTTGAAACAGGTATTTAATACACATATGATTCACAGAGTACAAAATCTCGCAGTACAAATACCATACTGAAACAAATTGAAAACATCACGCATCATGCAAACAAGATAAAAGGCATTAAAAATGATTTGTAACTTTAATTAAAGACGTTTATGTTATTAATTTCTTTATATACCACAGAATCTAAGCCTTTTCTTTTTTACATTGCTATTTAAAAGCAGTTAGTCGTAAACAAAATATGATGAATATGGATAAAATTTAGGTATGTTTTTGTTTGACGCAGCTTGTTCATATCTGGCCAAGCTTTACATATAGTATAGATTTTTTATTTTATATTTTAATTATGTTAAAGCATTTTATATTTTCATTATGTTAAAAAATTTTATATTTTTTGTGCCACAAAAAAAAAAAAAAAAAAAACCCTACCTACCACTCAAAATATTTGCTAAGAGTATGAAATATTATTTTACGATTACTTAGAAAATAATTGAATCAAAAGTAATTAATCTAAATTTTGTTCAAATTTAAATTTCCTGATAAATTTATCACGAAAAATTTCTTATATATTAATACTGAACAATACAACAAAATCAAAATTACATGCTGATATAAATAAGAAAGTACATGCTTAATGAATAACATAATATATATAACTTCAGTAAGTTTCATTAAAAAAAATATTAATTAAGGTTACAAAATTAGAATTTAGAAAAAGCTTTCATGAGAAAAACATTCGATAAGTGTTATAATCTCATACCAAATGACCATTTCATAACTCTCACAGTTAAGACATATTTTATTTATTCACCTAATAAAAATTTAATGAATTCAAATTTTCTTTTCTGGCAACTGCGGACCAATTACAAATATTTTCTCAAGTTATTACAATACAAAAATTAATTTATTCTACATCTAAGTTATCTAAATTTTATGTATTTATTATGGAAATACGAATAAAACCACATGATTCTGGTGCTTATCGTTTCAAAAATGTTAGTTTGCTATACAAAGTTGCAGTTATCATTAAACAAAAACAGATTTTTTTTAATGCAATCTTGCCTTTGCAATTTCAATAAAAAAAATTTTAGTCGTATTATGTTTAAAAGAATGTAATTCCTTGAAATATTCAATAAAAAAACTTGAAAAAACTTTCATTTAACTTGGCTAAAACAAAATTCAAGGATTAACTTAGATTTAATTTATCTTAAACTAAATTCAAGGATTTTCTCTTTCGTGCCTTAATAGCTTTAAGGCAACATGTATACTATGTATGTTATTTCTAAAAAAAAAAGGGATTTTATACAATTCATAACCTTAATAAGAATCACATTAAATAAATATAAAAGTTGCTTGCTTTAGATGCATTTCAAAAGTGAAAATGCTAAATACCGATTTTGAATAACTGAATTTTAAAATTTAATTTAAAGTTAATTGTTTATCAATTTTATTTTATATTTAATAAAAATGCTTGATTTACTCTTTACCTAATTTTCTAAGATTTTTGAAAAATCATTACAATTTTTAAGTTTTCTCTTTTAAAATTATTTCACTATTAAATTTATTAAAATTTTTATTAGCTGAAGAAGATTTTTAATGGAAATTTAAAATTCTTTTATCTTATTTTTTATTTGTTGTATTCTCAAGACAATGAGGAGTAGTATTTTTGACAAATATTAGTTAACCTTAAATGTAATTACGATCTATGTTATTTTTAAGGCTCTTGGGATCATTACCTTGAAAGAGAAATTTATCTTTACTGAACAAAATCTTTGTGAGCTATCTTTTTTATAAATATATTATGAGTAATTTAAAGATGCATTAAAAAAAAAGAAGCTTTAATGAAGTATTGAAATTCGTTTTAAGAATTTCTTTCACATTATCAATATTATGTAGGAAAAAAAAAAAAAACAGATGACTGATAAATTTTATTGGTTTAACTACACGTTATTTGGTGGGTGATGTTTTCTTTTTGTTAGGCGACAGCTATTATAAAAAAATAAATATAAATAGCTTCATTGTTTGAATAAAATTTTTCTTTTTACAATAAATTTTAAAACTATGGATGAGCATTTCTTCTGTAAATATCATATAAAAAAATTCTATTAACAAAATAAATATCCGATGATCAATAATCGCCACAAAAGCACTATTTACAAAAACTGAATCTGCCATCTCTCCATGGCAATGTCATCATTCTGCAGGCCGATGGCCGAGAGAAAACAAAACTAACTCCTTCCCCATCTACAACATCTTGAAGCAGTTGATAAAAGAGGGGCAGGGTGAAAAACATTACAACTGAGGCTTGATTATATCTGTCGACGACAGAAATCGTCATTCAAAGCGGCGGATGACCTCCCTCCTGCCTTTGGACGCATCAAGTTTCATCTGTAAAAGAGTGAGACACTTTGCGTGGGTGCCTCTGCCCCTCTGCTCTCTTCCAAAACACTTTTATAACACACACGCTCACAGATTTCCAGCAGCCTTAGCTAGCAGGGTACATAAAAGCATCGTCTTCAAGTATACTCGAAGATTCATGGTGTCATCCTCGGGTAGTTCTCGAGGATAAGTTGCGGCACCTCTTAAAAAGGGAACTGTTACCATTCCCAGTATATACCATGAGGTTTACTTTGCTTTTGACGTGCGTGCTGTGGATTTTATTTTCAAATTCTGTTTCAGCCCAGTACTATGATGGAATAGACGACATAGGTGAGTTGCTGTAACTGTAACGGATAATAAAAGAGTAAAATGATTTTTCCTGAATAGATATTTGTTTTGTAGGTTTATAATTGTTATTGTCAAAATTAAATGAAATTTATGTTTTAAGATTCATTTGTAGAAGTTTAGTTACAAGGAAAGTTTCAACTTAATGTAACCAAAAAATTATAAAGTAAATAGTTTTTTTGAAATAAAAATTTCAAAGTTCTCTATGTGAATCCGCAATGTGAAACAAAATTAAATTTCATTTCTCCTTTCAAGTACTTCTCTTTTTACCAGAAAAGTTTAACCAGTTCTTTTAAAAATCAAGTAAAAAAAATTAACTAATTTTTAACTAATTTTAACTAATTTTTTTATGTATTTGTAACCCAAAAAATTGCATGCATGAATTCAAATAAATTTATTATCAATATGCATTAAATTTTTTAAATCTTCTAATATTTCTAACAATATTTTCTGGTCAATTTAGTTTATTCAAATATATTCACTTAAAATTTTATAGAAAGTAAAGCACTAGCTAATTTTTAATAGCAAACTTTCACATACATACTCTTTTAATTCGCTGTCAAACAGTGGAAATACGGTAATTTCAATTTGTTCACGGAAGTATAACTTTCATTTCTAAATGCAAACTTTTCTTTCAGCAATAGCTCAATAAATAGAATAAAGGTAAATTGAAAATGTGGACTAAAATTATCTTATATTAAATTCAAATTGATAACAATCTTTTTGACAGCTCACAATTAATTTGACAAATGTGTTATTAATAAGTATATGCGAGTGAAATTTAGAAAAAGTGAATTATTAATGTATATTAAACAAAAGAAACATTATAATTATCAATATTTTAATAAACATTTTTTTCTTAGTATTTTTAAAAACCAAAAAAACTAACATTTTTATTAATTATTTTGAAAATTTGTTACATAAAGGAGCTATACCCTTGGATGTTTCTAGAATTATTAATGTGTTACTAATAATTGATTTGAAATACTATTAAGCTTAAAACATTCACACTGGATAGTTATAATTTTTATTTTCTTATACATTTGAAATTATCAAAATAAGAGTGCGAGTTTCCGCATTCCTATTTTTTTTTATTATTAATTAAATTATTAAATATTTTGTTTCCGAATTCCAATGATTTTAATGTTAAATTTTAATAACTGTGTCATTCTTTTGTGTTAAAAAAATTTAACTTCAAATATTTATCTGAACTGATGCGGTTAATATCTCTTCATATTTATATGTAATGCAGTATTTATATATATAAATGTGCATTTGTTCGTCGAATTTCACTTATCAAATAGAAAGTTTTAAAATATCTTTCCCTTTAGGTTGTGCTTAATGATACAATAAAGACAATTATTGAAAATATCTCATTTAATAAGGATACTTTTATCTGAAATATACCTAAGATAATTCATACACACTAAAAATACATTAATGCATTTACAAAATTAATCCATAACTATAGCCAAAGATTATTTTCTAATGTAACATTTAAACTTTTTTTTAGCATAAATACTTCAAAAACTATTAGGTTCCTTTAACCCTTATTTAAAATTTAAAAAGAAAAAAATAAATTTGCTTTAAAAAATATTTCCATTTTAACGATTCTCGCATTATCCCAATATGTTTATTGGTTGCACATTTTTCTCAAATATCATTTATTGTTATCAGCAATGCATAATAAATGTGATGATGACTAATTATCAGTCATATATAGCACAATATCGTAGCAATTAAATAACTTTATTGCAATACAAACAAAATGATTTCAAATTTATTTATAATTAGTTTACCTTTTCAAAACTCAGTAGAACTTTTTATTTAAGTTGTAAATTTAAGTAGTATTTATTTCGAAATTAAACTTTAAATTATTGGTTTTTCACCATATTTTCCAAATTTTGGATGTAATAATTGCTATGCAAATATTGTATTATTGATAATTATATTGTACTATACATTTTGATAATAGTATAGTTCTAATTAATAATTTAAAAACTTGTTATAGTTGTATATTTTGTTAACTGGTAATTAATCATATTAGAGAATTAACAATAATAGTTAACATTTATATCATTTATAATTAACATTTATAATGTTAAACGGAAAACTTTTCCAGACGTAATTTTTTCAATTGTTTGATAAAATGAAGGAAAGAATGATCTGTTACTATAAATGCTAATATAAAATGAGTATTCAGATTAATATAAAAATCTATGTAGTTTTTTCCATGTCTTAGAATATAACTTTTATTACATAAGAACTAATTAAACAGTAGTGAAATATATTTTGATACATATTTTTCAATGTAATTAGCTTTCAATATATATTCAACATTTGAAATTTTCTTATATAAAATTCAAAAATGATATATCACCAAAATATTTTGTATTTTATTTATTTATTCAATGTATTCCTTCAATTAACAAATATGTAACATTAGTTGCGATTAAAAATTAAAATTTCAATTTATTTATATATGAAATGCTAATATCATAGTATATATAGAATATTCAAGCTATATATAACATTCCAAATTTTTGTTGTCAGCGTAAATCAAAATACTAATAGTTCGTGTTTGTCACTGATCAAATCAATCTTCATAATTGGTTGTAGCTGTTCTTTTTCAATATATCTTAATGTATCATCTTAATTTTAAAAAAATATAAAGGTATTTACAATGCGTAAGTTTAAATAATTAAAAAATTTCTTTTTTTAAATTACTACAATAATACCATTGGCTTGTTATGTTTCTAAATTTAAATACATCCGAATTTTGAAAAAATGGATGGATTTTAAAGTAGTCGCCGACTTTCATATTTATATTAAAATTCTTATCAGATTCGTTGCTTTCAATTTATGACTGTCTATTGCTCTTAATTTTCCTTTGAATACATTTTCAAGTGTTACTATAAGAAAATATATCATAATATATTTTAATTGAAGATTTAATGTTTACTAACAATATGCAATCACTTATAGAAGATAAACATGAAGAGTTTAAAAAAAAATTCATTTCTAAAATTTTTAGCATTTGTGCTTTAAAAAACATGAATGAAATGTAACTTTTAAGCATCATTAATTTTAAAGATGGTCTATTAATTTATTTTGACCATTTCTTTTAAATTTAATTTTTAAAATGTTTAATGTTCAAACAAATGTATTTAAATGCTATTTGCATTTAATTTATTTCATTAATATTAATCATTGCAATTAATTTAAGATATATATATAAATAGATAAAAATATACAACTATTGCAAAAACTTAACTCTTTAGCTTTCTTCGCTACTGGTTAATACGAATATATTTACTATTAACAATGATTTATTGTGTTTTATTTATTAATAAAATACTGTGATTTATTAAAAAAAAAAATATCGTAGAAACACTTAAAAAACCGATATAAAATTCATTAAAGCATGTCTATTAATAATACGATGTAACGATTTCAATTACTAGAATTTCCAATTTAAAAAATTATATAAGTATATAAGGTTTGAAAAATGCATGTTGAAATTTACGAGCCTTTAAAAAAAAAAAAAAAAAAACATAAAAACCAGCCGTTTTTAAATCTGCAGCTTATTTGTCATACAAATTAATTTTTTATTGATCGAAATACATTTGCAAAGTACTTTCGCTGTAATGAAAGAATCATTTTCCAAATGCAATTGTGAACTAATCTGCAAGCATACTTAAGTGTTTTTTCTACAAAAATATAAAAAATATTTTTCAAGTATAGTGACCCTCCTTAATTTATAACGAAAGAAAAATATGAATCATTTGAACTGTCTTAAGAGGAAGTCAGGGCATGTGTTAGATATCAAACGGGCGACGGCCTTCACTGAAAAGGCGGATCAAAAATGAGATGAATTTAAAAAAAAATTGTCCCTGGGGAAAGAAAGAGTCTCATGTCACACCAAGTCAAATTCAGTCCTACGCACACTACTATTTTCTTAAATTATTCTAATAATTACTCTAATTGAAGTGTCAAAACGTACTTGACTGTGTTAATTCATTAATTTATTTTTTTTTTTTTCATTTATTCACTCTGATTTCGTTATAATACCATCATATTTTAACTAACAAATGAATCAAACTAAGAAGTGACACTACATGTTGTAGGCTTATCTTTTTTATTTTAAAAAAGAATCAGTAAACTGTTGCTTTTCTTCCTATATGAAATTACCTATTAAAACTATTTAGAGACAACTTAAAAGAAAATATATTTAAAAGGGTAAATTTATTTTGTAAATTACAATATTGAAGGCTGTTTTGATGCAATGAGTAAAATTTGAAATACTGTTAAACTAATAATGTGGATTAATTAATATAAAAAAAATTATGCTGTTAAAACATACAATGAAAATTACATTGTATTTAATAAATAACTATAAAATAAATTTTAAATAACTATAAAATAACTTTAAAATAATTCTTAAAAAAGAGTATTAAAACATCAACGCTTGTTAAAATTAAAAATGTTTATTTCTATAAATTAAATCCCAAAAACTCATTCAAATTCTTATTCTTTGGTATCTAGTCAGTCATATCAAACTGTATGTGCCTATGTGGGCAATCCAGTTACAGATTTTATTTCATAAACCCATTGTTAATAATATAATACAGTTAATTTCATAATAGTCTTATAAGCCAATTTGTCTAATTAGAGAGCTATAAAATAATATGCTAAATTTTTATTCTGAAGTAAAATTATTAAAAAAATATATATAATTTGTAATATTTTTAATTTATAATATTATAAAAATCAATCATTGCATGAGAGCACCTGCATTTAAGAGGCAAAGATTAAAAACAATATTGCAAAAATTATAACAACAAGCGTTACCATATGGTAATAAAGAAATCATTGCCTTAATATAGTAGCTGCCTTTGACGTGCGCGTCGTATAGAAACCTGAAACTTCCCCTTTTTACCACAATCATAATCGAGTCTCCTGAAATCTGTGACTTTATGACACATTCAACTGAGAACTGAACCCTCGTTCATTCATATACTAACTTGGGCTCATTTACCGCTGAAGCCACGAGTGGGCTGTAATAACATATTGAACTCGAATTTCTTGAACAGATATTTATTTATCTGATATTTTTCTTTCCATAGATGATGCCACTGTATGCGTCTTCGATGGAGTAAAATATTTAGATCAAGAAGAATGGAAACCAGATTCTTGTACGTCATGTAGGTGTTATTTGGGAAATACTGTTTGCGATACAGAAGAGTGCCCTGATTTGGAATGTCGATCTCAAAAATACATACCCCTTGGAAAATGCTGTCCTGTCTGTGCAGGTAAGTGTGTCAGAGCCACTAGAACTCTTACAATAATTTGTGTTGCAAAACTTGGAATTTTTTTAATTAGTTTTAATGTGTTAAGATTTTTGCAATAAAAATGATTTCTAAACTCTTACATAGTTTCAGTTAATAAGGTACATTTTTATTAGCCTTATTAAATTTTAAATTATGTTTAAATAGTTTAATTCTTACAGAAGATGCGTAATGTAAAGTCGAAACATATCTATCAGAGAAACTTCAGTGTATCTATAATTTTTAATTTCTACAACTTAAAAAAATATTTTTTATTTAATAAAATAGCTTCGAATGGTAAGTCTCTAAAGCCTTATCTGAGAACTTCGCATTTGGTTATTTTTAGAATTTGATACAAGAGTATGTTAAAAACTTGTCTTTTATATTCTAAAACAGATAAACATATTGAAGGCTGTTTTTAAACATTAGCTCTAAAATAAACTGAGGTAAGAATAAAAATATTTTTCAAACAATTTAATTTGTATTTTACAGAAGATGAAGCTGTATTTGGACCTGAAGAAACAGTTAGTCCAGTAAGTTTTTTTTTCTAATAATAAGAAAAATAATACATTTATCATTATTTGCTAGTTTTTCTATAAACCTGCATGCATTCTTTTCATATGAATAGAAAGAGTACTTCTAATTTATTGTAAATATTATTTGATCTAAGTGTATGGATATTTTCCTTTGCAGTTTCTATTTTTCTGCTTCTATATTTTTAGTTGATTCCATTTTTTTATTATTTTTCTTCTATTAGCTTTTTTTTTTTTTAATTTAATAATATTTATATTATGTCGTTTACAATCTCCTTATTGTAGACTTAATAAGCAATATAATTATTTTTGTGTCAATTTAAAATAATGTCTCAAATACCTTTTATGCATACAAAAATAACCATTTAAATAGGCGAAAACAAAGCATTTCATATTAGCAATAAAAGGATTCAAAGAAACATACGTTGCTTTATATATATTAAAATTGATGCAGAACGATTTGGGAGTATGTAACATAATTTTAAAGCTTATTAGCAGGATTAATTCAGAAAAATCATTTACTGAATCACTTTTCGACATCACAAAAATTTAAAAAAAGGGAAATCTGCAGGATAGCAAAGACCTTATTAGTGCCTTAGTTTAATTTTTAACTTTCAAATTCATCCATACTATTATACCATATACCGTGGCTAATTGTTTCTGATGAACCTATAATACAGCAAATATTCACACAGGGGAGGGGGAGGGTGTTAAGACAATAGAATAAGTGCAGACTGTTGAAGGGTCATTCCACATCATCTCAACTCGCACATTTAAACAGATCAAATTTAGCACAAAAGTTTTCCTACGTGTAGAAGGAAGAAATATCGCGTTATTTTTAAATATGCGCACTAATATTAAAATTCAGCAACGTAAAAGTGTTTAAAAATACTCAAAATCGCATGTCCGACATTCATTTATTTGTCATAGCAATTTTTCTAATTATCTAAAAAGATAAAAAGTCATTGCTTATCATTATCATTTTCTTCTGATAAGTGACAAATCGTTTGTTATGTTAATAAACGTGATTTTTTTTTCTTATTTTAGTTACATTAATTTTAAAAAACCTGTAAATTTAATAATGTGTAAAATAAAGCGTCAAAATCGATTAATTGAAGCTGACACTTAATATTATCTAAATACGTATGAACGTTAATATTAGTAAAGACTTGCAAAATAAAATTGTTTCATTATGTTAAATATCCTACTATTGATTTACTATTTTTTAAACCTATTTTTTTCAATTATTTTAACTAAAAACTACTATCATCCCACTCTATGAATTATATAATATTAAACTAACTAATTTCTAGAATTTTTTAAAAATTTTGTTCATGCTGTTTTTGTTTTTAATTTTTAAACAGAAGTTGCTGTTTGAAAAATATCAACTTCTTTTCATTTTTTTTTAAATATGAATCCTTTACTACCCCACTCTAAAATTGTGAAAACATTCAACTTCAATGTAAACTGATTTCTAATGTTTTTGTAGCGATTTAAAGGTGGGCTTTTAAAAACTTTGATTTTTGTGTGTGTGTGTGGAAATTCAGTTTTTAAAGTTATATTTTTAGGCCACCGCGTTACATACCAAAAAGAAATATCATACAAAATCCTAAATTACCCACTCCTCTTTCATCACTTTAAATTTCTTATAGAGTTGAATGAATTCGGGTTAAGATATTCATGAAGGTTTCAGGTATTTTATGAACCTTACTTAACAGGCGTAAACGGATATAACCCTGTATTTTTAAATATCCTGGGAAAAAAAGTATTACATAAGTATAAAAAAACCATACTTTTAAATAAAAAATTGAATGTTTTCTTATTCTATGCGCAGACAACATCTTTGACAAATAAATTAAGATTTGATATGGTGAGGTTAAACTTTTATGAAAAGTGTGTTGATTTGAAGTGGAAAGACCTTGAAAATTGCAGCTGAGGCGGATTATACAGCACTACATTAGATTTTCTGAGACAAGTAATTCATCTTTCTTTTCTTAATGTACAACATTTTTCATTCAATTTATGCGCCTGTGCATGTATTTGTGTGTGTGTGTGTTGTATGCAATAAAACGAGACGATTTCAACAAAACACCTTTTATTATCTAAATTAATATCTATTTTATGTATGACATGCATAAAATTTTGTTTAGGTTTGTTAGGTTTAACTTTGTTAAATCAAAATATAATGCATTTTACTACATTTATACTAATCAAAGCTTCAATTAATTTTAATAAAAAAAATTTTCTCATTAGGTATGTAATAAAGTTATTTGAATTTCTAATTTCAATAAATTATGTTGTAAAACTAACTTATTTTTATTTATATAATTCTAGAGACTTGATGAACAAAACAGAGTTCTTTTGAACAATCCTCCATTGTTCATATATTTAACAAAACATTTACTATTTGTTAAATTGTTCAATTTAACTGGATAATTTTATATTTAATTTAGAATATCTCAATCAGATAAAATGGACTGGCTACATTTTTCTGAATTTTTATTAAAAGAAATTAATCTCACTTTCTAAATGCCTTCTGGAGCTTTAAAATAAGTGTTTACAAATTCAGTAATTTTCAATATTAAATTCATTTACGATAACATTAAAACTTTTAATGAAACAAAATATCACCTCATCTTGAGAAATTTCCATTGAGTTTTTCTATTTATGCACAGTTGAGAACATTACAAGGCTTGAAAACGCTTCTAAAAAAGGACGTGATAAAACAGTTAAAAGCAAACTACTTAAAATCAAAAATTTTTTAAAACAATTATGGAAGAACTTTTTGATGAACCGAAGTTTCAATTAAAATAATTCCAAATTTATTGATAATTATTCTCTTCCCAGTAATAAGAAATTCCCTATTGACTGACTTTTTTTCTTCGAAGTATTTATATTACAAGCTTTTTCTCTCTCTAGGAAGGCAGAGTTCAAAATAAAGTTCGAGAGAACTTAAACTTTTATGATATATTTTTAAATTACAATTTATTTCACAAAGTGCTTCATATTAGAATGATGAACAATGGCATTGTCTGTTATTGTGCAAAGGAATTATACAATCATTATTGGTTTTTAATGATTTCAATATACATTTTGGCTAATTAAAAAATAAAAAAGTTTAAATAAGAATAATATTTAAAAATTATGAATATGCGTAAACAACCACTGTTCTCAGATCACTAATAAAACTAAACTAAACTAAATAAATATAAAGGCTATAAAAATATTTAGTTGAACATTTAAACATTTGTGAAATGCGGCAATATAAGAAAATAATATAATATAATTAACTTGTCCTTCTTGAAATCTCCTTATAAATGTAATCTGGAATTTTCGTTTTAGTTGCTTGACATAGGTGCGATCCGATACAGGTGGTCCGACATGTGAGTGTTTTTGAAATATAAAACTATAAGCCGAGGAATGGATATCAGTTACTGTTTGTTAACGGTTTTATCAGTATGCAAAAACTTGTAAAATACACTGGCGAAAGCGAATTTGTATATTTTGTCAATTTTCTCTGAAATCACTGAGTGAAAGCGTAAAATTAATGCTTCAAACAAAGATGAAAATCTCTAGTGTCAAATGTGTAAGTGTACATATAGAGAAGCAGGCTTTTAAAAGAGCGCGTGGCGTTTCATTCGCTTACATACTGCCGAATTTCGTGTTGTTTTTGCAACATTCGATGAAATTCAAAAGCAAAAACAGTTAAAATGAGAATCCATCAATATTTGAATGATGGAATGAAGTGGCGAATAGTCTCAAGCAGTTTAATAAAAACTTGAGTTCATTACAGTGAGGTGCAGCAAGGAAATGCAGTTTCTCCGCTCTCTTATGATTTTAATGCAGCCACAGGTAGCCAGTTTCAAAGGTTATTATTTCAAGAATGCTACATGAGAAAGATTGGTGTTTGCGTTCATCTCAATTTCCTGTGTGCAGGAGATCCCGTTTAGAATACTGCAGAGAACGAAGAATCAATGGCGAACATTCCTATTCACTGATAAGTATCGCTTTTATCTGAACCACTAATTCTCGACATACGCTTATCTGGAGAGAATCGCGGACCTACTCTTGATTTCGTGAATGTTCCTGGAATGAAGTTACTTCCTATCCAACTAATTTTTTTGGTTCAAAGTTTTCAGCTCTGTCTCATAACTTCTGGACTGGTTAGTTTCACACACGTCATGCGTGTGTATTTTAATTGCCGCATAGTTATTTTTTTTATCAATCTACGTACATTTCTAATTTCATTACAGTCTGTCAGAGACCAAAAGGAAGATTTTTTTATTTTGTGAACACCAGCGTAATTTTTATTTTCGCATATATTCTAATTTAAAATGTTAGTTATAATTATATGATTTGTCTAATTCTAATTCTTTTCTCATTATTTCAACATTTTCTTTGTATAATTTCCTTGCCTGGTATATTTGATTTATTACATTTATATGGTTTAAATTTTTGAGGGGTGACTATACCGTACCATCTTAACCACTGCACTCACTGGGGCCCATTGACGAAGATAATATATATATATATATATATATATATATATATATATATATATATATATATATATATAAAATATTGCAGAAATTAACTAGAAAAACAGTGCAATAGCAGATCAAATACAAAAGCAAACATTGAGCTGCATACACTCAAATATATTACTATTATTATAAGTACCCAAATTCAGATATACCAATCTAACATAACCATAGAAAAATATCTTTTCTCACATTCGACTTTTAGAATTCATATGAAGCTACCTTTTATAAAATAATAAATTTTTCTCAGAATTTAACTTTTTTTGCATAATTATAAATTTTTATATATATACTTCTTGATAATTCGTTCATTTTTTTTTCTTCTTTATCACTTGTTTTGGAGTTTTACCTTTTAAAGCTGAATAATAATGCCAATTGCGACATAAAGTTTTAAAATCCTCGGATTTATCTCAACTTTTCTATGTTTGGTTTAAACTATCTAAATTTTTTGTCTAGTTCTGCTTACAAAATTTTGTTTCTCAAGCTTTACATCAAATTTATTATTTTGAATTCCTATAAACATTTTTT
>BPLR01020388.1:0-45617 GCA_021605095.1 Caerostris extrusa | reverse complement strand
AATTTTAAAGTTAATTCCTACTTTTAAAGTTATTGATTCCTACTATATTGAAAATTTACAAAATGAGTTAAGGGGAATTTTCTCTGACATCTGTAGCGCCATCTATTGGTAGATACATGCAACTTAAATTAAAAAAAAACTAAAATTAATTAAATAAATTTAATTAATGTGTATTTGAAAGAGCTGTGGCTATCAGGGTATCCCTTTTAAGGTCATGCTAAACAGGAGTGAATGAATAAAACTCATATTTATTAGTGAACAAGATACCACCTGGAAAGGAGAGAATTGATAAAACTAAATAGGAGCTCCAGAAAAAACCAATTTTACAAGTGTTGTTAAAAATTGCTCTAGAGGACCAAGAGGGGGAAAAAAAAAATGTTATTTAATTTTGTATCTGATTTGACTTTTATGAATTGACTTGTGGAATTAATTAGGAGAAAGTAATCAAATAAAACTTCTTTAGAGTTTAAAAGTTTCATTATCATTTGGAAGTTTTTCGTCAGAAATAGTACAAGTAACGTTTATAACGTTTAATAGTATGTTGAATTTGCGCCAGAGTACATTAGATAAAGAAGGTATAAGCAAATAAGTCATGTATGAAAAAAGAAAAATAATGCATTTTTTAAGTAAAGCACTAAAATTACAAAACGATGTAAAAAATCATGATATTTAATGTTGAGAAGTCAAAAATCATTATTTACAATATAATTAGTAAATCAGCCTAGTAATTTAATATTTTCATTGCAAATTATTATTTATCAGTAAATTCAAATGACAAAAATATAAACATGTTAGAGGTAAATCTGTCAGATAATATTAGTTATCATTATGTTTATAATTGTTTAAGATACAACAATGAAGAAACTTCTGGGTCTAAGGAAGTGGATGAAAATTACAAGTCCATCCATTAGGTCAAGCAAATGTTGATTTCTTGCATCACTTGTATTCTAATGCACCATTATCTATGCAATGCAACCAGTCATCTGGGGATAGATTCCCAGTAAAGTAGAGGCTATCTCTTTTTTTGTGTATGAATAAAATGGTGCATAGTATTAATTTTAATAAAAGCAATATTTTATAAAAAACCATGCTGAATCACCGTGTGGTGACCGGGTGAGGAAAGAATTATCCCAACGTAAAGGATCATTCCCACCGAGGCGAGAAGCTGAAGATTCACGCGACAGGCAAGAAAATTTTTCGGCCCCTTCGCAGCGGAAACGTCAGAAATAGCATTACGGCAGTGAAGTTCCGCTTCGAGTTGAAAGTTGGTCAGCTCGAAGCGGTGTATTCAAACCGGTTTCATCCGAACGTGGTGAGGCTAGTGATTGGTCACCTCTTCACGCTTAAAAGCCTCACACCTCAGTGAGAACAGCCTTAATCCTTATTGTGTCGTAAGAGACGACTAAACGGGACCTGGCCCTCCCTGGTGGGGGTTGGGCTGGGGTTAGCTCAACCCCTGCCCTGTAATAAAACGCTATTTCGATATCTAATAAAGATATAGCCGGACTGCCTCCACGGAAATAGACCAGGAAACGACTAATGGACCTGAGATTTGGTTTCTGGAGACATAAAGTTTTCAATGTAACCCCTTTTGGACAACGACCTGAGGGAAGACCGAAAAAGAGATGGGTTGACTGTTTACAGACTCTGATTTTAATGTTATTCAGATCAAAAACTGGAGGTCCACGGGCCAAGAGGAGAACAGCCTGGCTGGATCTTTTAAAGAAGGCATACGGGCTGTCGAGCCAGTTATGATGACATACAATAATACATTATACTTTGCTGTTTCACCTACAAATATACCGATTTTTAAATGCAAATGAACTTATACTTGAATAATAATTAAGCAAAATCACAAGACGTTAAAATAAATGTTGCTAATTTTTAATTTTATTTTGTAGGTATAATAATTAATGTGATGCAATGTACAATACATTAACTTAACGTACTGTACGACCTAAAAGCTTTTTCGCTTGATCTTGTAATAGTGCCATAGTGCCTAAATTTGAGCTCTCTTCCGTCGCGGGGGATGACAGGCCGGGATTCCTAACCTTTGCCAGCAGGGGGCTTATCGTTTGAGACAGTGGTTCTTAATCTGTGGCGTCATCCCGCCCGCGGCGAAGGGGGAGGGAGGGGCCGATACATGTTGAAAGGGAGTTTAATGCAATTCATGCAGAGGTAAATTTTTTTCTGATGAATTTCTTTAATTATGTAGACTTTCAAAGTTACCAATAGATTATTGCATGGATTGTAGCTTTAAAACTGCCCCCGACCAACCATTGTTTTTGCGATACGTCGGCCTTTTGTTCCCCACCTATTTTGCGATACATCGGTCTCTGTTATCCATCATTTTTGCAATACATCAGCCTCTAACCCTTAGTACTTTTTGCGATACATCGATCTCTGTTCATGCCATTTTTTGCGATACATCGGCCTCTGTCAACGACATTTTTTGCGATACATCAGCCTCTGGCCCCCCACCATTTTTTCCGATACATCGGCCTCTGCACCACCATTTTTTGCTACACATCGGTCTTTTGCCCACACCATTTATTTTGAGATACATCGGCCTCTGCCACCAAGAATTTTTGCGATACATCGGTCACTGCCCCCAACATTTATTGCGATACATCGACCTCTGCACCACCATTTTTGCTACACATCGGCCTTTGCCCACACCATTTATTTTGAGATACATCGGCCTCTGCCACCAAGAATTTTTTGCGATACATCGGTCACTGCCCCCAACATTTATTGCGACACATCGACCTCTGCACCACCATTTTTTGCTACACATCGGCCTTTACCCACACCATTTATTTCGAGATACATTGGCCTCTGCCACCAAGAATTTTTGCGATACATCGGTCACTGCCCCCAACATTTATTGCGATACATCGATCTCAGCCACCATTTTTTGCTACACATCGGCTTTTGCCCACACCATTTATTTTGAGATACATCGGCCTCTGCCACCAAGAATTTGTTGCAATACATCGGTCACTGCTATCCACCATTTTTTGCGATACATCGGCCTCTGCCACCCACCATTTTTTTCGGCCTCTGCCCCCACCCCCTTTTTGCGATACATCGGCCTCTGCCACCCACCATTTATTGTGAAACATCGGCTTCTGCCCTCAACCATTTTTTTTTAGGTATATCTGCATACAGGCTCGAGTTTCACATATGCATGCCACTAACAATCGGCGTTAAATGTGGATATTGATTTCAGGGGAAATTGTTCTCTGTTGTGTGTCAGATAGATGGGGGAGGGGGAGAACCAAAACTCCTATCAGACAGCCTGAAGCAAGACAGTCTCCACAATCCCATGATACACATTCCATTGCCACAATCTCCATCAATTCTACCCTTTTCTGAAAATGACTGTAATGAACAAGTTACGCAAGAACTTTACATAAGAACCTTAATTATGAATATTTTTCAACACAGACTGCATTTGCAGAACTAACTACAACGGATATATCCGCTGCCGTGCGCAATCTTAAGTGACAGACTGAAAAGCATGCATCGTAAAAGCTATATCCATTACTGAAACAGTCATGTTACGAAGAACATGGTGAAAAAATAGAATTTAGGCTTCATATTATCAGCGCGTTATAGGTGCACAATTAGAACTATTCTAGATAAGCCATAGAAAAATTTTTAAATTTTTAATTTATAAGGAAAAATTTGGCATTGTGTATTTAAAAGGGCCGAGTGACTAGCGCACTGGTTTGGTTTTCAGTCCCGGCGGTGCCATGGATGTTTGTAGTAGTTCGGAATCCACTTTAAGCAGTAGGTCCCGGTCTCATATGACTATAGGGCGTTGGACGTATGGCTAACAACCCAGTACAAATAAAAACAACTCGTCTCGAAATTTGCTAGCAGGCAAAGGGCCTTGGCAGCAGGAAGATTTCGAGACAAGAGATGTTTTCTTGTTGTGTTTCATAAATTGATCAGCATTGATGTTTCATCAATTGTGCCAATAATGATAGCAATATTTAAAAGGAAATTATTGCATTTAGGTAAGAATCATCCACTACCTGAAATTTTATTAATTGATCAAATTCCTTTACTTTGATTTTTTTTTTTTTTTTTTGCTTTCCCATTATTTTATAATTTTGTATCACAGTTGTTTAAAATTCAATTACAGTAAAACTTAGATAAAATTGTCGTTCGGTTGTATAGCTGTTTTGCTTTGCCTCTGACACAGACAGAGAAAAACCGCTATACAACCGAACAAAAATATATCAGCAATAAACCGACACACATACGTATATCATTATATCACGTAGTGTATATATAAACCATATATATGTGGCCTGAATAGCCCAGTGTCGAGCGCTCGGTGGCATAGGTTTAGGGTTCGAATCTCGGCGGACCATGGATGTTTGTAGTAGTTCGGAATCCATTTTGAACCGGTCTAACAGAATCCTAGAGCGTTGAGGGGGTAGCATTACTCCGCGTCCGAAGCTTATCTTCAAGCTACACGCACCTTCTGGGTAGTGCTAAGTGAGTAACGTCTGTGCAGCACTTGCTTATGGCGTAAAGATTAACTGTATCTGTATTGTCAGCTGCGTTAGGAAAAAAATGATATTTTTACATTTATAATTCATGTTTCTGTTACACAAATCAAAACAAACTGATCATTTTTTTTCCCACAAATACCAATTTTGTTTTTTACTTTGTCTATTCAAATTGTTTTATTTAAAAAAAAATACCTTAAAGGTAACTGAAACGAGAATTTCAAACACCTTTTGCCGCAATGTTCATTATGATTAGTCCAACTAAACTCTAGTCAACATAATGAATAATGAATGCATTTAAAAGAAAGAAGAAAGAATGCATTTAATTCATAATATATACATTTTGTTTTCTGACATATACATTTATTATTTAATTATATAAACAATATCCATAAAATCAACAATATCCACAAATGCCAATTTGCTTTTTTTCAATTGTTTTAAAAAAATTTAAAAAATAACAATTAATTTTTAAAAAACAAATTGTTTTATTTAAACAAAATCACCTTAAAAGCAACCAAAACAAGAATTTAAAAGACCTTTTTGCTACAATGTTTATTAAGATTAGTAAAACAAAAATCAAGTCAACATTATGAATAAGAAAAACATCCAATTCAACAACAACAAATACATTTTGCTTCTTAAATTGAAACCATGTATTATTTTTTTTGTAAATTTATAAGCTCCCTTTGTGTTTTTACTCTGCGGAAAACTTAGTTTCCAATTAAGATTCGTTTACTTAAAATGTATCTGAGAGGACCCCGTTCTGTGTCGCCAACGGCGACGGTACCTTCAAGCCGACCGACAGGAACTGTCTGGTTGCCATGGCGACGGAGCGATATGGCTTCTGCCATTTCTGGAGCAGCAAAAAGCAGGATAAATAGCGGCGATAGCGAACTTGTGGGGATTTTTCCATCCCTCCGATGATTTGACCTCTTTATTTCTCGGTTCCTGTCTCCTCATTTAATTCCTTGTTCAATTTGAAAAGCATGTAATCAAGTAAATAGCTAAATATTTTATTCATTTTTTAATGTTTATGGGAGATAGGGTTCCATTATCCCCTAGGGGACGGTATCAAGAGGGGATGTTGTATTGGAGGGGGAGTTTAATTCAAATAAACTAACTGTGAAAGCATAAAGTAAGAAGAGAAGAATAAATTTTATTTACTTTCTATTGATTCATTGATAGAAGAGCATCAGATTCCTTTTCTGATCAAAATAATTCTTAATATCATTCCTCAATTTTATTTTCATAATATCGTCTGTTAATCCTGATCATCATCAATGGCGCAACAGCCCCATGGTGGGCCATGCCCATCTGCCTACTGACAGATTTCAGACAGAAGATGATTTCTTTTTAGAGTAGAGTTGTTCATACACCCAACGCTTTACAAATATTAGAGCAGCAACTATGGTTTACCGGCCACTACAAGCATCCATTGCACCGCCGGGACCCAAACTGTGGCAAAAATGCCTGAATGCTAGCCACTCAGTCAACAATCCACATATAACGCAAATGTTAAGTTGCTAATTTTAAAAATTTTATTTATAGGTTTCGGCTCCGGTTAATTTCTTGTTCAATTAGAAAAGAATGCAATCAAGTAAATAGCTAAATATTATATTCCTTTTTTTCATTCAGTTCCTTCTATTAAGTGGGAGATAGGGTTCCATTATCCCTAGGGGGCGGTATCAAGAGGGGGTGTTGTATTGAAGGGGAGGGGTTCGTTTAATTAGAATAAAAGTGGTGAAAGTAAAGGAATTAATTTTATTTTCTTTCTCTTCATTCACTGATAGCAGTGCATCAGATGTATCTTTTCTGATTAAAATAATTTTTAATATTATTCCTCAATTTTATTTTTATAGTATCCTCTATTATCTTAATTTTATGCACATAATCATCATCATCGTCATCATTATCACATCCTCATGATGGGCCAAGGCCGTCTGTCTACTGGCAGAATTTCGAGACAGGAGTTATTTTCTTTTTACGGTTTTGGTTTGTCGCTCTACGGTCATCTTGTGCTCACTTTTTAGGCTAAACAGACCAGGACCTAGAGTTTAAAGTGGATTCCGAACCATTCACAAACACCCATGCCACCGCCGGGACTCGAACCGAAACCTGTGGTACTGAGCGCCAGAGCGCCAGCCACTCGGCCACCAGGCCCTCATTGATAGCAGAGCATCAGGTTCATCTTTCTTATTAAAATAATTTTTAATACTATATATTCAATTTTATTTTCATAATATCCTTCGTTACCTTAATTTTATATGCATATTCATCATCATCATCAATGGCGCAATGGGCCAAGGCCGTCTGCTACTAGCAGATTTCGAGACAGGAGATGTTTTCTTTTTTACAGAGTAGGGCTGCCAGCCCTACTTCCAGCGCTCTACAACCATACTGGGCCGGGACCAACGGTTTAAAGTGGATTCTGAACAACTACAAACATCCATTACACTGCCGGGACTCGAACCCGAAACCTGTGGCACCGAGTGCCTGAATGCTAGTCACTCGGGCATCAGGACCCTATACATAATGCAAATGTTAAGTTGCCTGGTTTTAATAATTTTAGAATTTTCAACTTCAAAAGGTGTCTTATTTACAACGTTATTTACCATGTTTAAGAAAGGGTTTGATGAAAGGGTCACCACATTTTTTTTAGTGTAAGGGTCCGAGTAAGGGGGTTACACTGTAAGGACCCAAGGGTTCCACCAAGACCTAGCTAGCTGAATGCTGTAGTTCTGAATTACAGGGAAATTTTTTTTTTTTTTTTTTAAACTATCCTGAAGTAAACAATATGAATCTTTTAAACCACAATTGCTGAGATTTCAATCCTCGTTTCATAAAATAAATGCTGAACAATTCCAAAACTATCTTGAAATAAACAATACGAATCTTTGAAAAAGAGGTATTGAAATTTCAGAAATTGTTCTTTAATAAAGTAAATGCTGAGCAGCAATAAATAGCAATTCACACTAATTTCAGCATGGCTCATTCAATATAACAGATTTACTGACGGAATCGGAGATTGCACGCAGTAGAATAAGAAATGTGTCCAGAAAAAGACTTATTTAAAAACATCTGTTTGTCACCGAACCCTGCGATTTTGATGAGTAGATGATATTGTAAAAATACATTATTTCAATTGTCTGACAAAAGTCAAATACTTCTCAAATTTGAGTCAAGTCAAATACTTTTCTAAAGTGTGGTTCTCTTTGGAACCGGTTAAATCAACAGATGTTTTATACAGTGGTAAGTTATCATTTATAATTAGAGGGATATATAAAAACTATGCAATTCATGTAGAGCTTCTCGACGTTCATGGCACGGCCACCAGAGAAAATATTTTTAAAGGAATTTTTTTCTTAATGCAGCTGGTAAATACGCAGACAGTTATCTTTATACCATAAGCAAAGGCTGTAGCTTGAAGATATGCTATGAACGCGAGTAACACTACCTCCACCCCGTTTTGCGATCCTATTAGACCTGGATCTACGGTAAGTGGATTCCGAACTACTACAAACATCCATGGCACCACCGGAATTCGAACCCAAAACCTGTGATACCGAGCACCAGAGCTCTAGACACTCAGCCATCAGGCTCTTATTTTTAAGGAGTTGAAAATGCTTTCAGAGAAATAATCTACAATGTAAAAATTACAGTCCATGGCTACTGATGGTGGCACAAAACATGTATGGAAAAAATAAAGGTATCGTTGGTGTAGTATCAAAGGTAAAATAAAATATACGTTCAAAATCATTAATCGTATATTGCATCATTTATCAAAAGTGTTTGGTGGCCTAATGGTCAATCAGCTAGTGTTCATGCCTTCAATAATATAGATATAATATTCAACAATATATAGATATAATATTCAATAATATATATATTCAAAGTCGAATCCTGGCGTTAGCAATATATAGAGTGGTTCAGAATCCACGTTAGCAATATATAGATCTAATATTCAGCCAAACCAGATCATAATGTTTGAGCGGAAAATATATAGATATAATATTCAGCAATATATAGTTTTAATATTCAGCAATATATAGATATAATAATTCATACAATATATAGATATCAATCAGCCAATTCCGAGATTAGGTTTGTCGCTCTGCAATCATTTTGTGCATATTTAGGATATTAGACCGGGACCTACAGTTTAACGTGGATTCCGAACGACTATAAACACCCATGCCACCGCCCGGATACGAACCTAGAAAACTATGGTACCAAAGGACAGAGCGTAATATTGGCCATCAGGCCACCCATTAGTTTTCTGGAAGTTTTAGATAATAATAAATTCTTTAAACCACTCAACCCACTGTAAAAATGCTTTTTGTCGGAAACGGCAGTATCCATTCTACATCATGTCCATAAATTATAGATATAATATTCAGCCAAAGAAAGAATATATAGAAGCAAAAACAAATTTGACTTATTTGTAAAGTCTATTTATTAAACAAATAAAGAGCAAAAAATATGCTATATGTTTGAATAATTAATAAAATTGCGATTTTTTACTCCCTGGAGAAATTTCAAAAAAGAACCTATTTACTAAAAAACAGTATAACATGGTTAGTATGATGGTTAATATGGATATGTGTCCCGGACGATGTAATACAGGCCTTACAACGCCTAGGCATGCTGAGTATCAAATTATCGATCTGATCTTGGGGAATATTACACCACTCATCAAGCAATGTCCTAGATTCCGGTTGACAGGTGGGAAGGGGTTGACGGGCTGCATATTCGTCGGCCAAGCATATCCCACACATGCCCTATTGGGATTCAAGTCCGGTGAGTATGCTGGTCAATCCATACGAGTGATATCCTCCAATTGAAGGTATTCGTCTACAATGTTTGCACGGTGAGGACGGGCGTTGTCATCCATAAACAGAAATTCAGCACCCATGGCGCCCCGAAACAAACGACATGTTGTTCCAGAATGACATCCCGATAGATGTGGCCTGTCATCGTTACACTCTGAACGTGCAGGTCGTTCTGGAACCAAGAATAATTCTTCCCCAAACGAGCCATCCTGCACCACCGTAACGGTGTCGTTCAATGGTGTTCTCTTGGTGGTAACGGGTACCTGACGCTCTCCGTATGAAAGTCCGCCGAGAATCAGACTGCAACTAAACCTGGACTCGTCGGAAAACATCACACCAGACCACTGTTGCGGTGTCCACAATGCATGCTCTCTACTCCAGGTTAATCGCAGGCGACAGTGAGTTGCGGTAAATGGAACACATCTGACAGACATACGAGCATATAGACCAATGTGCCCTAAGCGTCTGTACACGGTCTGCCTTGAAACTGTCGTACCGGTAGCTGAAGAGAGCTGACGAGACAGGTCTGATGCTGTGCTCCGTCTGTTTCTTTTGGCAGTAACTGCTAAATACCGGTCCTCATTCGGCGTTGTAACTCGGGGGCGACCTGTGCTGTAACATCTACTCACATTACCATCCTCTTGGAATCGTTGTCAAAGCCTGGAGATGACACTATGGGCGATTCAAGTTCCTCGGATACTTCCATCTGGGTACGTCCACATTCCAGTCGTCCGATAATTCTACCCGTAAAAAATCGTCCAAATTCTTCCTTTGTGCCATAACTATGCGGTTATTGCACTGAAAGGCTTTTAAAGCGCTTGTGAACAATTTTACTTCTTTGCCACCATTCCTTATATACCCCTCTCTTACACTCTCGTCATTGTGACGTACTATCCGCGCCATCTGGTGGTTTCCTGTAATTTGCATATTCTTCTTCAAGATGTGTGTGATAATTCTACAAGTGAAATTTTTTTTTAGAGTTCAATTTCTGTGTGATTCTGAATTATCCTTAATTTATGGACATGAGTGTACATCAGTAAGCACTAGTGGATGAAAAAAAAGGAGTGGGAATTTAGCTCGAGATAGAATTAAAAACTCGTTACAGAAAGCCCAATTGATAATGAACTGCGAAACTTGGGAACTCATTTCTCCAGCAATTAGAAAGATTACAAATGATAGAAAAACGACTTTCTTTCCCTCCATTTTTTTCTTCTCATAGTTCTTAAATGCTTAGATTCTTTTCGATTTCCATTTACTTAAATGCAAGGGTGGATAGTCAAAAAAAAAAAAAAAAAAAAAAGAAAGAAAAAAAAAAGAAACCTAATCCTAACTCGTTTTTTCATATCGACTTCTGATTTTTTTCCATAATTTTATGCGCCATGATCTTTGAACTAATGGATTTAAAAGAATTCATGAAATAAATTCTGAAAGGGATTTTCCCCCTGACTAAATTACAAAACAATGAGTTGTTATGGAAATTATTTTAAATTTAATTAAACAAATGAATAACCTTAATTTAAAATTGCTCGTAGAAAATCACCTAATTTATTATACACTCATATTTAGCCCTTCCAAAAAAAAAAAAAAAAAAAAAAAAAAAAAAAAAAGCTTTGTGTCAATCCCAATTGAAAAATAAAATGTTTCCCTGCATTTTAATACATGTCAAACATTCAGGCTGCTCCATTTCCAGGTAGATTTTGCAATTGCAGCATTGGGTGTTTTAAAAATACATTTTTAAGTCTCGTTCTTCAGGCTGGGATACAATTGCAAAAGACATCAAGATATTTTATAATCCTTTTAACGCTAACATAGAAACTCTTGCCCTGAATTTGAAATGGAAATTATTGATTTGCAGTTCAGTGAAGACATTTAAATTCATTCTTGATGGAATTTCATAAGAGTCTTCCACTTGCATAGTTTGATCAGTTGCATAATTCAATAAAGTTTTACCGACCTGCCCGAAGGCTTACGGATAACTGCATGGCCAGAAGCACGACAGAACCTACTAGTACTAGCTGGATTCCGCCTTATTCGGCTCCACGGATAGGGTGATATGTAATAAGTACAACACCCCCACCGCCTTTGGCTGCCCTCGACTGGGCTTGTACTCCAGGGCATCAACGTTCACGCTATAGAACGTGTCCGAGAACACCCGCGGAGATGTATGGGTCTCTTCGCCGTCTTAAGTGAGTTTCCAGGGGCACCACGAGGAGGTGGACCCAAATCGCCCCCTGATTAGTTGTATAAATTTGCTCGTGGTTGTTTTCATTTCCACTTTCAGAACTATTTATATCTGAGAAATTTAAAAAAAAAAGATTCCAAGTTAACTGTGAGCAATTGAAGTAGCTGCTGATAATTTCTATTAGTAAACTTGATCCACAACTGCAAACAATTGACAGTGGAAATTTACAGCTACATAAATCTCCTTAATCATAATTAGAATGTTTACTTTCAGTATATAAAATTACCTATGCACGTCAGTTATTGTAAGTTTTTAGGACAAATATCGTATCAGTTAAAATATCAGTTAAAATGTTCAATTTCATTTTATATGCCAGTTGTTGTGTTTCTTAATGGGTCGTTACAAAAGTTTCATCATTTCAGGTGTTCACGTTGTCATGCAGATTTTTAAGCGCATTTTACACAATTCAATTTATTTTATACAAAAATTTTTTTTTGCCAACGTTCATACCAAGATAACGTTATATTCACGCTTGATAATAATTCCGAAGTATGAAAAAAAAATAAATAGATAATATCTTGCCTTGATCAAATAATGTAACAGAGTTACAATGATTTGTTATTTATTAAAAGAAGCATATAATAATCCAAACACACTGCTTGAAAATAAACTGTTAGCATAATTACCATATGGGAGAAAAATGATACTTTCATTTCAACGATTTTATAAATGAATTTAATGTATTTGAATATGATTTCATTTTGATATAAAATTTAATTTTGTATATTTTTTTTCAGAAACTTTTTTTCATTGTTTTAATATTGGAAAAATGGATTGAAAATTTTTCATTACATTTTTTTGTAATGCTAGCAGAAATAAAGGGATTTTCTTACAAACTGATAGAAACGATATCTGTGTTCTAAAATTAAATCGGCAGTTTACAAAAACGCGTAACAGTTTGACACTTAAATTTTAATTCAGAGTTTTTACAGTTTTTACAGAGAGAAATTTGTACAGTTTAATTTCGACATTTTGAATTAGTATAGCTTTCGTGCGTACTATTATCAACAGATAGTTAGATATTCTTTCTATATCTTCAAATAACACAGGCTCACTTTCATAGAACATTTTACAAAAGTATAAAATATAATGAAAACAATTTATTTATATTAAAATAACCAATCGTAATTTTCACGAAAAAATATCAATTTTTTTATAGTTTATTTTAAATATCAGACCTTTCGGTTTCAAAAGCAGTTTTGAATTTGTTACTAGAATCATTAGAAATCGATATAAAGCTGTTTAATCACTAACCATTAAGATACTGAATTTAGTCTTTAAAAACGTTCAGTTGAATTTTTTTGGGAACGCATTATTTTACGTCTACACCACCAATCATAACTGTTAAAATTTTAATTGATTCCCAGAATTATCGTAACTATATGCTTTGAATGATGCTATGAATGCATTAAACAAAAAAAGTTTTAAATACATTCATTTAGAGAGTAGTTATGGGCATTTTTATCATTATTATTATTATTATTATTATTTGTATTTTAGTTTTAAATCACTGGATTAGTTGTAACTCAGTTACACTTTAGAATTGTATCATTCTAATTCAATAAATGAAAAAAGATAGATCTTACATAAATGCAAGTAAATTTGGTGTGTCTTACGTATTTTTTTTTATTTAGGTTAAATAAAAAAAAAAATATGTATATATATATTGAGTATTTAGATTAAATAAAAAAATGTGTATATGGAGTATTTAGGTAAAATAAAAATACATAATTTTTTTTTATCTTTTGCCGAATTTTAACAGCATAGATTCATGTTTTTTTTTTTTTTTATTTTTCATGTTTGTTAATATTTTATAAACTAATTTAACATAGTGTCAAAAAAAAAAAAAAAAAATTGTTTTCATGAAACAATATTTTAAAATAGGGGGACAGGACGTGGTCGGTCGCCTTAAAAACCATTACAAAAAATAAAGATGCAGCAGTAATAATAAACGTGCTTTTCTCATAATATCATTACTTGATAATGTTGTTGTTGTTACCTGTGGCTTTATTGGAACTGAATCCATACAAATTCTACCACTTACCGTAGAAACAGAAAGAACATATAAACACATCAAAATTAAAGGGGAAAGACCAGACATTCTTAAAAAACCACCAAAGGGTCTTAAAAGCAGTTAAAAACAAATTAAATGCACTAAGGATAAACATTTAAAAAGCTAGAAGCACCCTAATTAAAGCTCGCTTGATCATGGCATGTTTTCTTTGAGCCTGCAGTAAAGAGTACAGCTCGTTCCCACCGAGGCGAGAAAAGATTCAAGACCAAGCGACAAAATTTTTTTCGACCCTTCACAGCGAAACGTCAGAAATAGCATTACGCCTAGTAAGTTCCGCTTCGAGTTGAAAGTTGGGCAACTCCTATGACTGCAAACCGGTTTCAAGCGACCGCGGTGAGGCTTGATTGGTCAAATTTTTCGCTTGCATCTTTTCGCCTCACGAGCCTGAGTCCAGTCCTGAGCAAACAAAGATGGGCCTTATTCATTTTATCTGTCTTACACAAAACACATATATCAAGTTCACAATCCCTAGAAAGATGTTCGTCCAGGCAGTCATGTCCTGTTCAAAATCTAAAATTGACAACAACCTCTTTGCGAATTTTTCCTGTCATCCCCGGTTGTCTCCCAGACTTTTCCTTTGGTGATAGATAATAATTCATTAATATACTATTACTTAATTTTGTCCTGTACAGTTCTCCTAGAAGAGCCAAGAGGAATAAATAGGACACTGTCTAGGAACTTTTTCTGTTCCTTTTTTCGGCCAGAAGATCTGCTCTTTTGTTTATTCATTGCTTGATAATGTAATTATTTTATTTTAAGAATAATTCAAATTTTAATACAACAAAGTTGAAAATGCTAATGCTGGTGTTTATTCTGCATGAAATTGTAATTTTGATAGAAAACAAATCGTAATTTTTATTGACAATTACAAGTACAACACCTAATATAATTTAATGCATTTTATCATATCTAAAATATAAGATTGAATATTAGAGGTAGATAACGATTATGGTATATAATCGTTGAAACCCAATATTAATAATCGTTGAAATTAACGACTGAAAAATAGATAACGATTTTTTTTTCCTCATTCTATCACTTGAATCAAATTTACCGACACCTGCAGTAAAACTTCATGTTCCATCATATAAGAAAAACAATTTCATGTAACCCAATATCTGAAAATTTAATAAATTAAAAAAAAATTTCTCGACACAAAAACCGAATTCAAATTAGTTAGGAAACACCTTACAAAACAACGTTTTTAAAAGTGGATCATCTCGGTTAATTGCGAATTAAATTCATTTTTAAAAGGCTTCATGGACCAATTGGGGCTTGAAATTTTGCACTTAAAAACTCTTAATTGGCCGCTTTAAAGAACGACACAGATTTCAAAAATTCCTGCCCTCTCAAAAAAAAAATCGTTAAATGAACTTTGGCCTGGGATAAAAAAACAGAATATTCACTGTTTTCTGAAATGACATAAACGCTATTTTTTTTATTACGTTTTTATCCGAGGCTGTAATAATGTTTATAAAATATATCAATTCTACAAAACATTGAAGAGTTTTATGTCCTGTATATTCATTCATGCAGAACTAATCAAGCACATCCAACTCATAAGTATTAATATTTTGGCTTTGCATTTAATACATGATACAGTTATATTCATGTGTATACGGAAGAACTGTTTTCGAATACGTTTCCTTTACGATTTATTATCAGCAAAAAGTTTTACATCCAAAGGTGCCTCGGTATATGTCCCTCTTGAATAAGCCCAAAATGATATACGTCTCCTTTGACTCGGCGAAAATCTTTGTTTGAAATACAAATTTTTGCCAAGTTAATGGATGTCAAAAATTTGTAGAGAAGTACCATCCCAATAAATGGCAAAATTGCATTGCCTGGAACGATCAAACAACGTTACATTTCGTTACCAAAATTTTTGAATTGATGTTTGGTAAATAGGGCCTGAATGGCAGCTTGAGGTTTCGGGTTCGAGTTCCGGCGGTGCCATGGTTGTTTGTAGGCAGAAACCGGTCTAATAAGATCGGAGAGCTTTGAATTGATGTTTGGTAAATAACAAATCTGCGCAGCACTTAAAGGCATCTAGGTGTCTGTGTTTGCCAGCTGCATTAGAAAAAAATAAAAAATATTAAAAACTTTCAAATAACAAATTGTTTATGAGACAGAAAAAAATTAAATTTCATTTAATTTGTTTAAATTTCACTTAACAAATTTTATACTTAGGTGTTTTAGTATTAAACAGTGGGTCTTGATGACCGAGTAACTAGCTGTCTGGCACTTAGTGCCACATGTTTCGGGTTCATGTCCCGGCGGTGTCGTGGATGTTTGTGTAATGGTTCGGAATCCCCTTTAAACAGTAGAACTCGGTCTAATATAACTGCAGAGCGTTGGGCTGATAACCCTACCCCTTAAAAATAAATATATCTTATCAAAAACAACACATTTCAAAACAAATGGAATCTGCCAGTAGGCAGACACACTCGGTCCACCATGGGGATGTTGCGCCATTGAAGAAGTATTAAACAGTGTTTAAATTAGTTTAAACAATCCACATATGTCAATAACAAGATTTGGGTTATCGCTCTAAGGTCATTTTGTGCACACGTTGGGCTGATTAGACCGGGACCTACAGTTTAACGTGCATTCCGAACCACTCGCAAACTGTCACCGCCAGGATTCGATCCTGAAACCTGTGGTACCCACGACCAGAGCTCTAACCAATTGGTCATTAAGCCACATGTCAATAACAAGAGAATTTTTCGTGGAAATGAATTAAACGATTTCCCTCTTACTTCTCAAGGTATCTAATTACGCGTAATGACACTTTTAAGAAAAACGCTGTAACTGCTCAATTTTTTTAAATTCATCAGTTTACGTCTTATGTGTTATGAATCCAATGATCTGAATGGTTTAAGGATGCATATCGAAGTATTATTATACTTATAATATTATTATACATCACAACAATGTTATCATACCCAGACTTATGCGAATTCGAAATTTAGCTGTTTCTGGTTATTTGTTTGGCAACACAGCCGATAGCTCTCTTGAGTGCTTCATTTTCATACAGTCATCATCATCACCATCAATAGCACGACAGCCCAGGGTGGACAAGGCTTTCCTTTAATGATTTGGTTTGGTTTGGTTTTGTCGCTCTACTGTCATCTTGTGCACACGAGGGCTAAACAGACCGGGAACCTACAGTTTAAAGTGGTTTCCAAACCACTGACAAACATCCATGGCACTGCCGGGACTCGAACCCGAAACCTGTGGTACCGAGCGCTAGAGCACTAGCACTCAGCCATTCAGGCCCCTTTCCTTTGAAGAAATTTCCATGCATTCCTCTAGGTTTGGTTTGGTTTGTCGCTCTACGGTCATATGCACTCTTTTTGGGCTAAACAGACCGGGGACCTACAGTTTAACGTCCATTCCTCTAGGGTGAAAATGATCTTAGGAACAATTCTTAACTCCTAGTACAGCAAAATCCTTCTCAACTGCGTCTAACCATCGCAACCTGGGTCCCTCTTCGTCTCTGTAGCTTTGCTGAAACAAGCCTTTTACAGGGTTTAAATCATTCATTTTAGATATATGAGCAGCCCAGTTTCATCTATTAAACTTCTACATCCAGTATCACGTTAAGTATCTGCTCGGGTAAAAGGGACCAGAAAAACGTAAAAGCTCAAGAAGACGTTATCTAACCTACCAATAAAAAAAAAGCATCCACATTTTATTGTTTTCTACACGCATCCACATTGTTTTATAGGATAACGCAGGGATGGGCTAACTCCGGCCCACCGTAAGGTTCTATCCGACCCGGCGGATAGAATTTTAATTTGGCGGTTCGATGTAAATCAAAAACAAATATATAGCAGTTGTTTCTAAATGGGCCAAAGTTAGAATTTTACAAATCATTATCGAAAGTAAGTTTCCCAAATTGAATATCTCACGCCCAGAAAATCAGTGCTATGTTTGCTTCATCTTATATATGTGAACAAGTGTTTTCAACTATGAACCTCAGAAAGGATTATTTCAGAAGTAGACCAACAGATGAGCATTTAGCCTCGTTCCTTAGAATCGGTAATCTTCCTTCGAACCTCACTATAAGGAGCTTTTAAAAATGAAATCGCAATTTCGTTCATCTCATTAACATATTTAAATTGTAATACTTGCATATTGTTTTTAAAATTTTAGAAAAATTTACCTTTGGCCCGCCAGGATAGAAGATTTTTCTTTTCCAAAGAATTTCCCAAAGAATTTTCTTCGATGCTTGGCCCGTGACCGAAAAAGTTTGCCCATCCCTTGTGTACGCAATCCTAAAATTAGAATTTTTCTAATAACATTAACACGTATTACATATTATCGAAATAATACGAATATAATCGAACGTCGGGATATCAATAGGTCTGTTCGTTTGTCTGTTCCAATCTGCACTTTATTTATGCAGGAGCAAACCAGAGCTCAGCAGCATAAGGCACGTCACTATTTGCCATCGCAATCGGTGAACGTATGAGCTATACGTTGGTGCAATCTAGTCTATACAAACGAACAGACCCACGAGCCGAACGCGTTGATCTTAACCAATACAGTTTATAAGTCACATGTGTACAATTTCTCCTTATTTTCGATTCAGTGTTTTAGCGTTTACTGTTTTTAGAATAGTGCAATTCTAATTTTGCTTACCAATTTGAATGTAGGCCCCTCTTGATCTTGAGGCCCTAGGCTGAAGCCTGGTTAGCCTATAGGAAAATCCGGCCCTGCATGTGACTGGTATGAGCGGATGTCTCTTTGACCGATGGCTCTCGCTAAGTATCAGTTGTTTTCGCTCCGTCCTGTCCACAAACACCGACCAACCTCATGTCCTTCCACTCATGTTAAGAGAGCGGGGCCACATTTCCACCGTCTCTGTAATTAAGGGGAGAGTGGCGCATGCGGTTGAAAGGTGCCACCTGGTAATAACAGGGAAGGCCCCCATATTAGAGCTACCCCTCCTCCCTGAGGTGGGGGGGGACGTCGGGAAAAGTGTGTTATTATCCTTCCCCCTTTTCTGCCAAGCAGCTAGGGTCCGCCGGGAATTCTGCTTAGATGTCGTCTTTCTCATTTGGCATGAATGTTTTGAAATGGCGCAGATTTTTTTACCTACTGCCTCCAGGCGACAAAAGCTTGGCGACGAAGTTGAGCGCATTAACAATAATGCCATGTTTACAAAATAGTTTTAATTTAAACTTCATAACTAATGGCAAAAACAATGAACAGCTTTATTTGTTATAGTTTAATTGTTTAGGTAAAAAAAACGAATCTATAGTTTTAATTAGAATAAGACGATTATATATATATATATTTCTCTCGTCTTATTCTATATAGATTCATAATATATGTGTGAATATATACATAATAGAATATTTCATAATACATAATATATGAATATATGTGTCTGCCTATGCAAGGCCACAATTTGCATCAAAATTTCACCAAAATTGGTACTACTACTATTACTACTACACATCACATCACTGTGACTAGAGCTGAGTTGCCCCTTTACAGTTTGGCCCTGATGTGGGTGAGAAGAAGTCTGATTGGGCTCTGTGACGCTCTATGGTCATATGAGATCGGGACCTAAAGCTTAAAGTGGATTCCGAACCACTACAAACATCCATGGCACTGCCGGGGAACCCAAAACATGAGGTACAGAGAGCCACAGCGCTAGATTCTCGACCATTCAGGCCCCATCCAAAATTGGTAGTGATACTAAGGCTTAGGTCAACAGTAAAAAAACTGAGGAACCAGAGAACAGTAAAAGATTTTATTTGAAAGAAGAGTTCATCGGAAGAAAATTTAAGGAAGAAACTATGTATATAAATATATTTTCGCACCAAAATCCTAAGGTTATATAATTGAGAGTACTTTAGGAACAGATGTGTATTTTTGTTATATCTTTGGCCATTAAAAATCAACGTACGATAGAGAGATGCATGAAAGATAACCCACATGTTAAAATTGGTTTTGCTTTGATGTACAGAATAACATTGGACCATTTTGGCAGGCAAACGTAAATCTTAAATTTAAATGCTTATATCCCAAAATAATGTAGGTATATTTTTTTAATTCTGACAAACACCATAGAAATTCTATGTTTTTATTTTTATTTGCACTAATTTTGAAGAAAAATTTTAAACTCTTGTAAGAGGAGTTTGAAATTTTATTTCTGAATTCCTAACTGGCAGAACTACCCCAACGATGGAAGGGGGTTGGATTCTTACAAAATCCTGTTTTCTAGAGTATTAGCATTACACTAATTCTGACGAAATCATGACATATAGGCCTGTTTTTTAGCCATTTAAAATGATGTTTTTAAATGTTTTCTCCTTTTATCAGGAAATTTTAAATAAAAATACAAAGCAGTACTAATGACAGTTAGTGTTTTTTATTATTATTCTACAGAAACAAATGATATGTGATAAGGTTAAAAAAAAGTAATAATAAAAGGTCGTGAGATAAGAGAGACTTAGGTTCCACAACATTCTTCTCAAATTTTTATAAACTTGCTTAAAAAGAGCATAATAAAAGGGAGCAATTGTAATATCCCTGCTAAATCATATAATTTATTTCAATAACTAAAACTTTATATAATTTTTTTTTTTGGAGCATGGCTAAAATCACCTGCGTTAATAAAATATTAACTAAATAAAAAAAATACTGCTCGGCTTAAAATGAACAAACCTAAATTAAATATGAAATCCCGGCTATAGATACACAAAAAAAGTATATATATTTTACAACAGCTATTAGAATCAGCTTTTTTTTTTAAATAATTCTGCTGACATTATATAGTTGTTTATGCTAAAATAACAAATATTACTGAATTGAGTTATAAAACTGAAATAACATTTATAGAAACTTGTCATAATTAATTAACTGTTCCATTCCAGAATCCTACCACTATAATTTACAAAAGCAAATTGTTCGTCACAAATCACAGATTTTTCATTGATTCGATTTGGTTTGTCGCTCTACGGTCATTTTGTGCACACTTTAAGTTAATTAGACTGGGACCTACAGTTTAACGTGGATTCCGAATCACTCACAAACATCCATGCCACCGCCAGGATTAGAAGCGTATGGTACCAACGGTCAGAGCGCTAACCACCTTGGTCACCAGGCCACCAGATTTCTCATTGACAAATGCATTTAATTGCTTAAAATTATTTATTTTTAATTTAAAGACTATTATTAATGCAGTTGCTGTTAAACAGCAGTTGCGTAGTAAAACTTTTTACGAAGTGTGATACGATATGTTTAATAAAAACTTGAATGCATGAAATTTTGGACTTATTTATCTAAAATTAAACTACCAATGTTGCAATGAAAGATTTTTTTAAAATTTTTATTTCCAATGGCAGATTATGAACAGTTACAGCAAAAACATACAACAACAACAAAATAATACAACAAAACATGCTGAAACAGAGTTCATTCATCTAACAATAATGCCAAGTTGCAGATCTTTTAGTCACTCAAAAGTGTTACCAGGTGCACCACGGGGAGGTAGATCTTCTGCGCACCTTGCAATGAAAGATTGGTTAATAAATTAATTTTGTATTCTCTTTTGAAAACACTTATGAATTTGTAATTTCACCACTACTTTAAAGAAATATAACACGATCTACTTGACAATATATCTGAGAACGAAACCCCCCATTTTAATTCATCGTGTTTATAAAATATCAAATAACATAATCGTTTAACAAACAAAATACATTTTTAAAATCTTTTAACAGTTTTTTTTTCCAAAGGTTTAGCTGAGAGTGAAATAATTTAATAAAATATTAGAAAATGAATAAAATATTAGATCATGAAACCTCGTCGCGAGAAAAAATTAGCTATTTATTCTTACAGTTAGCAATTCATTTTTAAAATTAGCGATTTTTGCATTAGCTCAATAAGTGACGAATGTACTTTTTTTTTTTTATAAGTGTTAATTTTATTTTCGAGCCTGAATGTGTTGATTGAATTGGTTTAGTTTTTTCCTGGTTTAGTTTTATTAAATATTCATCGAAATATTGAAGCTGACATAAATGATAATCTAACAAAAGAGACAATAAGATTAAATTTAAATTTATAATTTGTTTATGTATTTTTTTTTTAAATTAAATTACATTTTTGAAATTAGCATAAAAAAGTAATTTAATTTCTTTAAAAATAGAATACATGCTAATACATATATATATATGCTATAGTATAAAGTATATATAAAAAAATAGAATATATACTATATATGCTACTTCTAATATGCTAATATGCTAGTATATATTAGCATATTGCAAGTATTGCGTAAGAAGTAATTTAATTTCTTTAAAAAATTGTTATTAAGTTTAACATTCTTGTTTTTATGAATTTGAATTAAATTAATGCAATGTAAAAAATTATTAATAAAATAATTAATGTATGGAATTTCGACTTCAGATACTTTTTCTGTTACTTATAGTTTAGTATGACCTATTGAACTTTCATAAAGTCTTGATATTGTTAATCAGGGATTTTTAAGACAAAACCTTAAGCGCACGTTTGACTATCAATAATGACAACATTATTTTAACTAATAGTATAACATTGTACACGTTTTCTACTAATAATTAAAAAATCACTTTTACCAATTAAAGAGACAATCAAAATGTTCATTATTCAAAACGAAAAAAATACGCTGAATTATTTATCTGAAAAGCATATTTGTTAAGTTTTTAATTATAAAATTTTAATTATTCTAATATTCTTATAAATTATTCTTATTCTTATAATTATTCTTATTCTATTATTATTATTATATATAAAATACATATTATAGATAATTATTCTAATTATCTATAATATGTATCTAATTAATTTTGTATGTGTCTAAGAAAAAAAAAAACATATGCATTACTAAATCATATTTTGTTAATCGTTTTTAATCAAAACTAAAATTTAAATTACAGACTGGTATTATTATTTAATCCTTAAATAAAAAATTAAATAATATATCGGCATTGAAAATATTTCATTCAGATAATGCAACTAATATAGGCACTTTTAAGCTTTTTGTTCATCAGACTTCTTGTACTGAAAAGAGGAAATTCACGAGCATTCTCCTAACGAATAATATTTTTAAAAAGCGTTGAATATTAAAAACAATTAGCAAAATGTATGATTTAGTAATAATAAGTGCCTTTTTTCCTAGGTCCATTCAATAATAATAATAAAGAAACATTATAAAGTATAAAATAATAAAAATTTTATACTTAAACACTTGTCGATGCGAGTATATTGATTTATATTAAAATCGTAGCGATATCAAACACAATCAGTTATTTCTATTGACACCCACAGAAATAACTAATAATAAAATAATTTATTACAAACATTTAGAGAAGAACTTTGTTCATCAGGTCTCTACTAATGAAAACAGGAAGTCTACGAACATTCTTATAATGAATACTTTTAAAAGCGTAAAATATTAGAAACAATTAACAACATGTATGATTTAGTAAAAGTACGCGTAATTTTTCCCTAGGCACAGTCAATAATAATAATAATAATAAAAATAAAAAATCATAAAGTACAAAATAATTAAAATTTCATGATTAAAAACTTGTCAATGCGAATATGAGTTTATCTTGAACAAAATCGTTGAGACATCAAAAACAATATGTTATTTCTATGGATAACCACAGAAATAGCTGATAATAAAAATAATTTATTGCAAACATTTATATAAGAAATACTAAATTTAATTACAGAAAAGTTTTGTTCATCAGACACTCATGTAATAAAAATAGTCTACAGGCACTTTGCAATAAATATTATTTTTAAAGTGTAGAATATTAAAAACAAATAACAAAATGTATGATTTAGTAGTAATAAGTGCATTTTTTCCTAGGTACATTTAATAATAATAATAAATATCAAAACATCATAAAGTACAAAGTTTTTAACTAAAAAGAAACTTGTCGTTGCGAATACATGTTATGCGAATATGATGTTTATCCTGAACAAAATCGTTGCGATATCAAAAGAATCTGTTATTTCTATTGATAACAGAGCTCTAGTTACTGATGGCCGAGTTGCTGCCGCAGGTTTCGGGTTAGAGTCCCGGCGATGCCATGGACGTTTGTAGTGATTCAGAACCCACCTTAAACCGTAGGTGCCTGTCTAATATCATTTAAAACAGACACGTTGTGACACGTTGGAACGTAGAGTTGGCAACCCTACCCTATCTCCTGTCTCGAAATCTGCCAGTAAGGCAGACTGCATTGGCCCACCATGGGCTTTGGTGCCAGATAGGTAGGTAGTTATTTCTATTGATAACCACAGAAATAGTTAATAATAAAAATAATTTATTGCAAATATGTATATGAGAAATACTACATTTAATTAGCAAAAAAGAATAACAGATTTTTTTTTCTCATCCAGGGCTCATGGACAATTTTGGAGTTTAGATAAGACTTGGTTAAAAGCCCACGAATTTAAATGAGTCATTAAATTTAACTTCATTTCATGAATTTATAACGGAATGATATTTTTCAAGCAGCAATCTATTAAATCTACTCTAAGAATCTCTGCACACTTTTGAACGCATTTTCTGTTATTGCAATACAAAAATCACAGGATGTTCCATTTTAACTCAAGAGTGAATAAATGCCGCATTTAAGACTGAACGGAAAATTAATGGCTTTTGCAACTTTTAATATTTCCCACGTTTTCTGTATGCCACTCGTTATTATGGCAGAAATATTTGGAGCCAAAAAGCACCTAAGCAACTAAGGCACTTAATTGCCATTTTATGCGTTTGTGTTGTATTCTCAATAGTCCTAATTTCATCAATTTGTGTTAATCGATGTCAAAATATTTTTAACAAGTTCTATAGTTCAAGAATAATTTTTAAAATATTGACATAAAAATGTTTATTCTTTGTGGCACATGGGAAAAAAAAAAATGTCAGTCAGAAGAACTATTCATTTGATCTGTGTTGTAATTCTTAATCTCAATTTTTGTAGTTTTTTTTTTTTTTTTTTAATCAACCTAATTATTAGAGTTGATTTTCATTTGACAAAAAATTGATACAATTAGAGGAAATTTTTTCTAGGAAATCCGAAACAAATAAGTAAATATTTTTCTTATTTTTCAAAAACAATAAATCAAGGCACATTAATTAACTCTCATAACGTAACAAAAATGTGTTTTTTATTTCGCAACTTTTTTTCTGAATAGGCGCACTCATGCTTTGCTTACCGACTTACATCAACCTTGAAGTAGGTTCATAGACATTTTACCTTGGAAAGGAATTTTAAAGGAAGGAAAATTTAAAAGGAAAGGATTTTAAAAGGACAACATGTTTAATTGGAAAGGAAAGGGCCTGACGGCTGAGTGACTAGAGCTCTGGCCATCGGTACCACAGTTTCAGGTTCGAGCCCTAGTCATGGATGTTTGTAGTAGTTCGAAATCAGCTTTAAGCCAGTGTTTTCGTAGGTACCTGTCTAATCTGATTGGAGAGCATTGGGCGTAGGGCAGACAACTCTACCCCGTAAAAAGTCAGACTCACGAAGCCTTTGGAGACTTCTGCCTATACGTGCTCCGTCACAAATGAATCTGCCCCCCCCTTTCCTTCTACCCTGAGACCACACGGGTCTAGATGTTGCTGTCAACCAAGTGGGATAAGAAACAATAGAATTTTTACGTCCATAAATCACCCTCAGAGGTAAAATATCAAATTATCCGTAGATTTCGGCATTTGTGAACAATTCAGTAAGAAATGTCACAGTAATTAATTGGGTAGCAAAATTTCTTAATACTAAAAATAGGGAGAATGGGGAAAAATGGAGTGAATTTCTTAGCACTTTTAAGTGTTAAGAAATTCACAATTTTGCAAAACAATTTTTTTTTTCGGCTGCTCTTTTGAACGGCAGTAGACATTTTTCCATTAAATCGTCATTTTGGTCACTTTTGACTTTGGATATACTACTGTGTCCAAAAAGTAAGACCCATTTTCAATTTAAAATTCCCGGGGCTTATGGAATTTAAATTTTTTTAAATCTTTTTTAGGTTGCTGGCACTGTCCTTAGACATCTGTGTGAAGTATGACGTCAAAATATTCATTAGCGTTTGAGTTACACTTGGTTTTGCAAGACGCTAAAACTGATTGCGGCGATTTTTGAAATGCCTGAATTCATTGAGCTTGCATTGCTTGCAGAGCTTCATTGAACTTGCTTTCAATTTAGTTTGCGGAGAAGAATAGAATGGATAGTTATTAGTAATATTGAAAAATCAGAAGAATTGAAATGTATGTTCATCTAACTAAATCCCTGGCACTACAGCCCCATGGTGGACCAATGCAGATTTAAAGATAGGAGATGTTTTCATTTTACAATATAGGGTTATCAGCCCTACTCCCAACGCTGTGCAATGCTCTACGACCGGGAACAACTGTTTAAAGTGGATTCTGAACACTACAAACATCCATGACACCGCTGGACTCGAACCCGAAACCTATGGCACCGAGAGCTAGCCATCAAGCCCCATATATGTTCACCATCAAAAATATTCTCCTGATTTTCATTATTTATTTTTTTAAAAATGATTTATGGCATGGTTTCTTAATTTTGTTTGGGGAGTCCTTTTGCAAACAAATAAATAAAAATAAGTCATTGACCCTCTTCTTGGAATAATATTTTTAAATATGTGAAAATAAAAATGTTCTATTTAAGAACAATTACCGTGATTTTTGCTTACAATTCATTAAGTTGAATAAACCATAAAATTTCGTGCTGCAAATTATAAGCGCCTACCTTTTGACACCTATACTATAAGCCCCTGTACTCAAAATTGTACCTACCCTATAAGCTCCTACCTACCTACAGCCCTACCTTACCTTCATTTTTACTTAAAAAATGAATTCCACAGAACCATCACATAAAAATACTTTTTGCAGATAAAAAATTGGCTAAACTTTTGTGTGATAGAAAACAAACAGTTTTTTAACATTAAAAAAAATAAATAAATAAAAAAACGTAATAATTTCCGACAATGGAAAATAACAGAGCATGCATCTGACATCGATGTGTGCTAGTAGTAGATTATAAGGTTTCATTTGTCGCTCTACTGTCATTTTGTGCACACTTTAGGCTCATTAGACCAGGACCTTATAGTTTAATGTGGAATCCGAACCTCTCAGCAAACATTTATGCCATCGTCACAATACGAACCTGAAGCCTGTGGTACCAAAGTAGATGACAAGGGCCTGTAATAAGATCCGATATATAAATTTGAAAATCTGTTCGTCTGTTAAACAAATTCACAATTTTCAACCTGGAGCTAATTAAATGTAATACTGATCAAGAGTTTCAACTGTCCAGCAAACATGAAAATTGCAAACGGGGTCCATTTTTATCTGAAGGAAATAAGCCCCCACCTCCTCTTGATGATTGTGAGAACCACAGTTTTCGATGAAAACAATTAAAGTACAACGCAAATAAAACTTTTAAGGCACATGTTTTTTTTTTCACTGCCGTATGAGGAAGCTACATGCCTTTCACTTAAGGGATGGGGGGAGTTCGCTCTTTTGTGCTTTTCACCCTCCCTTTTCCGGTACCGATTACATCATACGTCATGAGGGTGGTGTCGCGTAAACACGTCAAGAAAACACCCTCGGCCTCCTTGGCTGGGGCCTCACGAGGAAGAACAGTGTCTCTATTAGACCCGGTTTGTGGTATTCGTTTTTTTTTTTTATAAGCAGACGAATGTTTACGCTACAATGACAGGGGAGGGAAAAAAAAAATGTTACGCTTTTATGTTCTTTTTTCATAAAAAGTTTTTTTTTTTTTTTTTTTTGTCATTTATTTCGTTTTAGATAAGCAAAAATAACGAGTACATATTTTTTTTACAATTTATCGACAATAAATAATAGTAATAATAATAAATGATAAACATTTCCAGAAAAAAAAAGTCGTACATCATACATTTTTTTTGGGGGAAAGGGAGGTACCAAAGATTTCTCATGAAAGTAGAATACATAAAATGTATTAATTTGCTTTACTGTTTGTTTATTTATTTTTGTGTGATGATGATGAATGAAGTGGTATATGGGGATGTGAAGCAACAAGAACTATAATCCCCTAATCACTATATATATGAACAGTTAGTTTATACCCTTTGTCATTGTTCGGCCATCGCGTCTCCTCTCATCTCATCGATTGTAGTGGTGCCTCTGTGAGGCAACTGTTGAATGAGGGAGGACAGTTTACGATCTATTGATGCAGCATGATCTACTGGACTTGGTTTAGGATTCTAAATCAAGGGGATAAGCAACAACACAGTTTTTCCTTATTTTTAATATGTCACTCTCCACAACGCTCTACGATCGTGTTAGACCGGGACCTAGGGTTTAAAGTGGATTCCGAACCACTACAAACATCCATGGCACCGCCGGGACTCGAACCCGAAACCTGTGGTACCAAGCGCCAGAGCGCTAGCCACTCGGCCATTCAGGCCCTTTTTTGTGTGATATTTGCACAGATATTTATGAATGTGTTGCCACAGGTTGGAAATAGTAAAATAATATTCAATATTAATATACTTGTCACATCGATTCATTCCACTTCAACTCAGATCTCCTACAAAGCAACCACAATTAAGTTGATATTACTTGGACCTCTTACTAGATCGATCTAATAACCGAGTTTGTACGAGATTTGGTAGGAGGACATGCGCATGCAACCAAAAAGTATCTATAAACGCATAATAGCCTGTGATAACAGAAAACAGAATGACAAACATCGTATTGACATGGATGATATAAATTTCGATGCATAACATGCAAGAGATCGGTTGATTCGCAAGATGATTGTTCTGTGTTTAAAAATTTGTTTGTTTGTTCAAGGACTTGGCTTCTAGCTCATGGTTCTCAAAATCTTTTCTCCCCTTAGTCAAATTGATAGACGCTATGAATTTTTAGTTAATGATATCCGGTGCTGGACATTAGCAGTAGCAGCGGAGGGTATGTTTTTGCCGCAGAGAATGAAAGTGGGTAATTTTCTCAGTTTAAATTATTATGGTCCCGGTTGAGGGAGCTTTTTTTTTTTGTGCTGCATCTTCCGTTTATGGTCAAGATTTATTTTAATGGTGGAGCGAAGTCTTGCAAAGATAAACCTAACATCTGAGAAAGTGTGTTTACAACAGTAAGGGGCCTTATTATGCTATCCAATTAAGAGATATTTATTGGACTAGGGAAAAATCGACCCACTGCGACACTGAGCATGAGAAGTCAACCTCATCTCGATGCTTGTCCGCAGAGACAAGTGAGACAAAAGACCTCTAAAACCATTGAGGGCCGAGAAAGGCGTTCTCTACATCAGGGGTGGCCAACCCAAATGATCTTGCGGGCCCCTTTGGAAATGCATCCTAACTCCACGGGCCGCATATAAAATTATATATCCCCATATTATATTTAGACCCACTAGAGACAATTTTTTGGAGTGAAAAATTGACAGCATAATGAGCTATTATGTTTTATTATTCTTACATGTAAACATAGATAATATAATAATAATAATGGTGCTAAACCCACATTGTAAAGACATATAGAACACTGAAAATGAAACATAAAAGTATATAAATATAAACGAAATAAAAAAAATGAAATCATTCAAAAATATTTATTTGACTAGTGCGATATTTAGCTTTATTTAGCACTTAGCTTTTGCAAATCTATGCGTGCATCATGAGTTCGCAGAATATTATTTACTCATAATTATTCTGTGAACTCATAAATCAAACAGGCAATATCTGTCCTATATTCGCAAGCATATTAAGCAAAGTTCATTTTTTCTCATCATCATCGTTCATTTTTGAATATATGGATGCACACAGTGTATTTTTTTTAATCCATTGGTTTTCACTACTTTGTCCCTTATAAAATAAATGTATTTTGTAAAAGGACTGATACATCTCACGGGCCGAAAAAATATTCAAGGCGGGATGCATGCGGGCCGTGGATTGGCCACCCTAGCTCTAGATGAAAGTGCTGACCAATTATAGAAGAATGAGTGATAGTTTAAAACGGTGAGATCAAAACTGAGAATCGGAGAAATTGAAAAGAACAAAAAAAGATGCAGTTTAAGAAAGTTGAGAAAAACCAGTGGCTAGGAGAGTTTCTGCCCACGAAGATACAATCAGTAATAATGGTTAATAACGCATTGAGAAGTGGTGCCTGAGGGAGACCTCCCGGCCCTGCTCGAATTTCCAACAGTTACGACGAAATCAGCAAGACGGGTGTGAATGTCATCTCCAGTATTCGACCTCAATGATTTCGACCATCTTTTTGACAGGCATCCCTAAATGTGATTAATTGTAGAAGTACATTTTTATTTGATGGAGCCTCAATGCTTTACAGTGCATAGTTATATCTTTATGACTATACAATAGATGGATAAGATCTTTGAGGACCAGGGTAGGGGGTATCTAAATGAACCTTTTTTTTTCTCCATAGATAAGAGTTTTATAGAACCATTGAACGTAAAATGGATAACTATTGTAAAATTTATAATGGATCCCTGCTAATTGATATGTTCTTTTTATTTTAAATGCCATATTTATACATACATACTATACAAACACACACATGTATGCATGTATGTATGTATATATATATTTAATGATGAAAGCTAATTGCCTAAAATATAAATAAATCAACATTTATTACAAATAAAAATAGTTATGTAAGGTTTATTTCTTTGAGTTTGTTTTCTTATCAAACTTCTTAGGGCTTTTGTACCTATCTTGATGGAGTTGTGGTGTGTTCGCGTTATTTTTTTTTTAGATGGGTTTATTGTTGATTTCATGGGTCGTTATTATTAATTCCTAATTGCGGTTTACCATAAGATTTAGTGACGGAAGCTTTTAGATATTTTGTAGAATAAATAACACCACACATATGTAGAATCTGAAAATATTCTTCTTTTTTAATTGCACTGCAGCCTCCGACAGATCCGATCTGACGCCACAGTCCGCCAACGATTGATTTTGAATGTCTTGAGATCTGCCTCTGCCTATTGATTTTTAATCTCGAAGTCTATCCATCTTGTGCTAAGTCTGCCTCTCTTCCTGATACCCTCTTGTTTTGCAAAAGTCACCTTTTAACAGGGCCAATAGTATCACATCTAAAAATAAGCCCAAGCCATCTGTTGCGATGAGATTTGATGACTCGATTATATATTTTTTCTAATGCAGCTGGCATACACTTAGACAGTTGTCTTGCATGCTTTAAGGCAAGCGCCGCACCGACGTTACTCACTTTGCACTACAGACGCGGTGTAACACTACCCTCGCAAAGCTCTACCATTCTATGAGACCAGGACCTAAGGTTTAAAGTGGATCCCACTCTCGGCCATCTGGCCCCCGAGCCTGATAATATTAAGTTGCTTATACTTGTATATATTCTACAGATATATTCCAAAATTTTTTTTGAAGTATTTTGCTTCCAGGAGCCTCATGGTCGAGTGACTAGCGTTCTGGACCCTCGATTCCACAGGTTTCGGGTTCGAGTCCCGGCGTTGCGATGGATGTTTGTAGTGGTTCGGAATCCTCTTTTAAACCATAGGTCCCGGTCTAATATGGCTGCTGAGCATTGGGCGAAGGGCTGACAACCTACCCTGTAAAAAGGAAAACCTTGGCCCACAATGGAACTGTTACGCCAATGATGATGATTTTTCTTTCAAAAAAAGTAAAAAATCTGTCTTTATCTGATTTTCTCTTACTGGCCAGCATTCACTGCCATGTATTATGATAGGACTAATGAGAATTGCATAAAGAATAATTTTTTGTCTTGAAATTTAAGAATTTGGACTTCAACAAATTCTTTAAACAATGATAATATCTAAGCCTTAGATAACTTTTTGTCGATTTCTTCAAGTTTGACATTATTATCATTGCAAATGACGGTACCGAGATACGCAAACTGGTCTACACTCTCGAACGTTCAAGATTTTATGTATAGTGGGAGGAAAGATACGGTCTACTTGTTGTTAAGCCATACATTCCTCTCATTAATAGCTAATCCAATGCTTCTGGCTGCAGAGTCTGGTGAAATAAAAGTCTCCACAACCGCCTGTCTTCTTCTACCAAGAATATCGATGTTGTAAAATATTAAACATTTTTAAACATTCTCGACGTGCAATGAAAAATAATATAGTATACTTCTATAAATATCAACAGTGGTTGTTTGAGACTTATTCTAAGACAACGTCCTTTTTGGTTCCGATTATGAATTAATGAACATAAGAGTTGAACCTTTCTTCACCTATTCATCTACTGATTTTGAAACAATCCGTTCATTTCCATTTTCGTTGCTCGTGGCACAAAATGCCAGTCTGCATTTTTTTGCCTCGTTTGACAAAGTACTTTGCCGTGGCTTCTAAATAGCATCAACACGTTTAGTTGCTAATGGTTCATTTACAGAAATCATCATTTCACTAGAAGCCATTTCATCACTACTGAACTTGGTTGAACTTCTTCCTTGTTGTTATACTCATAACGGGATGTTAATGATTCACAAATGGGTTTAATTAATGAAACGTATGCTGTTTTTTTTGTAGCGGGTTGCTCATTTTTTTTTCTACATACAATAATTAGGCTTTTTATGGTTTCTCTTTTTATCCCCAAAATCTCCAAATGTTCAAGAATGGATCCGGCATACGTGTATAGTAACTAGCAGAGGACATAACTATATATGTTTTCCTCAAGAAATATTTGTCAGGATACACCCAATATTACCTTGGGCACTTACACGTTTGAATCTGTACTTAGGATCAGAAATTAATCGTCATAATAATATCTTACCTGAAATAAAAAACAGAATTGTGTCTGCCAATAAGATCTTTTGTGTGCTAAGAAATCTATTTAAATCCCAGTTCATAAGCAGAAAAACTACAACCGTTATTACACCTATTTTGGTCTGTGTCTCTGAAACGTGGACTTTTGATGAACGTGACTTTTGAATTCAATGAAATGAATGATTGATAAACTTTTTGAATTCAATGAAATGAATGATTGATAAACTTTTGAATTCAATGAAATGAATGATTGATAAACTTTTGAATTCAATGAAATGAATGATTGATAAACTTTTGAATTCAATGAAATGAATGATTGATAAACTTTTGAATTCAATGAAATGAATGATTGATAAACTTTTGAATTCAATGAATGATTGATAAACTTTTGAATTCAATGAATGATTGATAAACTTTTGAATCCAATGAATGATTGATAAACTTTTGAATCCAATGAATGATTGATAAACTTTTGAATTCAATGAATGATTGATAAACTTTTGAATTCAATGAATGATTGATAAACTTTTGATTTAAATGAATGATTGATAAACTTTTGATTTAAATGAATGATTGATAAACTTTTGATTTAAATGAATGATTGATAAACTTTTTGAATTCAATGAATGATTGATAAACTTTTGATTTAAATGAATGATTGATAAACTTTTGAATTCAATGAATGATTGATATTTTGAATTCAATGAATGATTGATAAACTTTTGAATTCAATGAATGATTGATAAACTTTTGAATTCAATGAATGATAAACTTTTGAATTCAATGAATGATTGATAAACTTTGAATTCAATGAATGATGGATAAACTTTTTGAATTCAATGAATGATGGATAAACTTTTGAATTCAATGAATGATGGATAAACTTTTGAATTCAATGAATGATTGATAAACTTTTGATTTAAATGAATGATTGATAAACTTTTGATTTAAATGAATGATTGATAAACTTTTGATTTAAATGAATGATTGATAAGCTTTTTGATTTCAATGAATGATTGATAAACTTTTGATTTCAATGAATGATTGATAAACTTTTGAATTCAATGAATGATGGATAAACTTTTGAATTCAATGAATGATTGATAAACTTTTGAATTCAATGAATGATTGATAAACTTTTGATTTCAATGAATGATTGATAAACTTTTTGATTTAAATGAATGATTGATAAACTTTTGATTTAAACGAAGGATTGATAAACTTTTTGATTTAAATGAATGATTGATAAACTTTTGATTTAAATGAATGATTGATAAACTTTTGAATTCAATGAATGATTGATAAACTTTTGATTTAAATGAATGATTGATAAACTTTTGAATTCAATGAATGATTGATAAACTTTTTAATTCAATGTATGATTGATAAACTTTTTGATTTAAATGAATGATTGATAAACTTTTGATTTAAATGAATGATTGATAAACTTTTGAATTCACCCAAAATTACCTTAGGCACTTACACTTTTGAATATGTACTTAATTTTAAATATTTAGTCAAAATACTATCTTATCTGAAATAAGAAAAACAGAATTGTACCTGCCAATAAGGTCATTTACGGTTTAAGACTTCTGTTTAAATCACATTTCATATGCAAAAAACTAAATTCTTGTGATATAAAACCCTTATGAGACCTATTTTGGTCTATGGCCATGAAAAGTTGGACTTTGGCATGATGTGATGAGCCCATTTGGGCCTATTTGAGCGGAAGATTTTAAGAGCTATCCTTGGAGATGTTAGGGAAAGCGATTGATGGATAAGACGGTACAACGCAAAAATGTATAAATGCTATAAAGACCCAGATATTATAAGATTTATTAAGAACAATAGTTTAAACTGGGCTGCTCATGTATTTAGAATGAATGACTTAAACCCTGTAAAAAAAGGTTGGTTTTTTGCAAAGCCACAGTGACAAAGAGGAAGAGGATGACCCAAGTTGCGATGGACAGACGCAGTTGAAAAAAAAAAAAAAGTGCAGCACTAAAGGTTAAGAATTATACCCTTGCCACCCAGAGGAATGCATGGAAATATCTTCTAAAAGAATGCTTTGGTCCACCCTGGGCTGTCGTGCTATTGCTGATGAGAGGACATAATTACAATTTAGTTTTATCATCGTAATTCATTGGTGTAACCATATTAATCATTGCAAGGAATCATATCTCTTATTTGTGCATTTTTCCAGTGAGATTCTTCTCCCAATGTCTGTTTAGTATCCTACCAAATTTCGTACTAACACGGCGAAATTCCAGATAACTTTCTCTAGTATTGTCATCGTAAATATAGTGGCATCTTTGTATATATCCTTAATTTTCACCTGACGTATTCAAAATGAATTTCTTTTTCCCCATAAAATTAAAAGCGAAAATGCCGAATCCTTTGGTATTCTATTGTTACTCGCATGCATTGATGGGCATATATAAAAAATAATTCGGGGGGACGAAAAAAAAAAAAGAGGTGGAAAAAAACCCCGACTACAGACGCTTTTTTATAAAAATAATACAAAATTCTAGGAATTAATGTTAAAATTAAAAAATGCTAAGAAGATGCTTCAACGATACAACTTAGATACAACCTTATTATAATACAGTTACTGATTTACTATTAATACTGCACCGCACCACATCACATCTCTGTGCCTAGAGCTGAGTTGCCCCTTTACAGTTTGGGAACGATGTGGGTGAGAAGAAGTCTGGTTGGGGCTCGGTGACGCTCATACGGTCAACAATGAAAGAAGATTTTTTTCAATGCAGCTGGCAAACAGACATGGACGTCTTGGATGCCTTAAGGCAAGCGCTACACAGACGTTACTCACTTTGCCTTACCCAGGGGACGCGTGTAACTTAATGATAAGCCACGGACGTGGAGTCACAATGCCCCCGCAACGCTCTACGATCCCTATTGGGACCGGGACCTACGGTTTAAAGTGGATTCCGAACCACTACAAACATCCATGGCACCGCCGGAACTCGAACCCGAAACCTATGGTACCACTCAGCCATTCAGGCCCATGAAAGAAGATCTTATTATCTTATTTTACTATTAAGAAAAATAAGATTTAAAAATGTATCACAAATATAGCATCTTTGTGCATAAATTGTACAGTTTTCTCTGGTTTGTCTTAAGCCAGGGTCGGCAACCTCGGCTCGCGAGCCACATGCGGCTCTTTTAATGTGAAGCTGCGGCTCTTTAATTCCATACGCAAATAATGTTTATTTTATAAAAAAAAAAAACATTTAAAAATCGTTCAAACATGTATGTAAGTAACGCAACAAAAGTGGACAGCCTTAAAAGAAATGCCGCGAGTTGAGGCACTTATATTCGACGCATGGAATAGTCTTCCAGATTGCTACAGTGAGGTGAAGAAGTTGGCATTTGGGTGCTGACTATCTTCGGATCGACATTTTCGTGCGAGCAAGCGTTCTCTTGCATGAATATAATTAAAATTAAAGTAAGAAGCCAACTAACAAATGAAAATTTAGAGTCGTGTTTGAAACTTAAAGCAGCAAGTTATGAGCCAAATTTATCCAAACTTTCTAAAACCATGCAAAGCCAACGCTCCCATTGAATTTGTTTGCTCAGTTGTTTGTTATTGAAGTACAAGTTAGTGTTGTAAGTAAATGTTTAATTTTTTACTTGAATAATAAGTAATTATCTTATAATGCCATATATATATATATATATATATATATTGAATTTGTTGTGAAAAACACTACTTATATATGAATAAATAGATATTTTTCTTATGAATAAACAGATTAGGTGTTTTTTTTATCAAAAAAGTTTATTTATGCAGAGTACTATTTATTGTTGGCAAAAAAAATTTTGTGGCTCTTTAAAAACTTTGAAATTTTGTAAATTGTAATTTTTGGCTCTTCCGACTCAAAAGGTTGCCGACCCCTGTCTTAAGCTATTCTATAATACACTGGTACCTGCTGATCTGGTGCAGTTATTTTTATAGGATATATGCCTTTTTTATTAGAAAAGTACAGGAATGTATTTTTATGTTAGAGCAAATACTACAGCTTTAAAATTCTAAAAAAATACCTTGTTATGGTAAAACTACTTTTATAGATTTCCAAGTTCAATAAAAGTCATTGAATTTATGTCCCAAATTCTCATAAATCCATTCGTAAGCATCAGGATACAGGTAATTAAAGAAAAGAGCCAGGAGTTGAGAATTTTTGGGTGACTGCCCATCTGTGCCCAGGAACTTGTTTCAGTGTTCTAAGGATAGCATAATATAATAGCATGAAGTATGTCTTTATAGAATTTCTTAAAATTATTTCAATTTAATTAGTTTAGTTTACTATTTAGTAGATTGCTAAATTAATTAATTAAATTACCACTTTTAGTAGATCCATTAAAAGTTAGAGAAAATAAATAAATAAATAAAAATAAAATGAAAAAAATTTAATAAATTTATGAAAAAATAAATTTTTAAATTTATGAAATTTATTAAATTTTATCTCTTTTTTATAGGTTTGATACTACTATGTTTGAAATATATATAAAAGAATCGCCTGAAAAGAGATAATTGTTTTTAATTATTCTTAATTTTATTTAAAACTTATTTTTAATAATCTTTAAAGATTTTGTTTTTAGAATTTTATTTTAAATTCTTGAACTCAATAAATTAGTTTTAGATATAATTTTTTTTACTGACAAATAGACTCACAAAATATATTCATTTATTATTAAAACAACATCTTATTTTATAAAAATAACTAAAAAATAAAATTTAATCGACTGGAGCCGATATACAGGTTAGAATATACAATTAGAATTTAATGGCTGATATGCAGTTAGAATTTTATGTAAAAACAGAAATGCAAAACAGCAATCTGAAGAAATGAAATGAAAAAAAATATCAATAAATCACATATTTTCTTAAACAAAGAATGAAAAATATCAATAAATCACATTTTATTAGTTATCGCTCAAAACTGAAAAAGAAAACTAACTAAATAAAAAATAAAAAGCTATGGAATTCCAAACAATTTTATAAAATAATACATGAAAGAATATAAATAAATAAATAAGCAAATAAATAAATAAATAAGAAACTGTAAAATTTCTGACGATTTTATATATATAAAGGACGCGAAAGAAATTTAATAAAAGACACGTGAACGCAATTTAAATAAACCAATAAGAATAGCTCGAGAAGGAAATTAAAAAATAAATAAATAAACCAATAAGAAAGTAAGATGTCAGTTCTTTTCTTGGGTGTTCAAAAACATCAAACGTATGTGATTAATATTCTGCATTCCACCTAACATTTTAAATACAAAGATCAGTTCAGCATAGATTAAATTTGTTTTAAGTAGGGGTTAAAATTACAATGTCCAGTAATTTTTTTCTTTTTTTTTTAATGCAGCTGGCAAACACTTAGACAGCTGTCTCGGATGCCTTAAAGTACCGACAAGCAAGCACCCGACGTGACTCACTTAGCATTATCCAGGAGGTAGGTGTAACTTGAAGATAAGCTACGGAAGCGGAGAAACACTACCCCGCAACGCTCTACGATCCTGTTAGGGCCGTGACCTACGGTTTAAAGTGGATTCGAACCACTACAAACATCCATGGCACCGCCGGGATTCGAACCCGATTACCGATACCGAGCACCAGAGAGTTAACCACTCGGCCATTCAGGCCCTTATATCCAATCATAAACGGAGTAATTTTTGAAGTCTATGAAAAAATGAGGAGCATGAAACCTTCATATAATAGAGAAAATACTTCATGATTTTAACTCTGTGCGATTTATTCCACAGATAGTGTCTCATTGTCTTCTTATAAAAAATTTACATCAATTTATATGTACCGTTGGATGGCTTTCTTTGCTGAGCCAATCAGCTTTTCATTGCCAGAAATTCTTGAATAACCACAACAAAAAGGCAACAAAGTCACATTTTTTTCATTCATTAAAGAACATTAAAATGCCCTTTTGAAAGTTAACGATAATATTATTGTTCGATTCAATATTTTTACAGTGGTTTTAAAAGAAAACGATTTCGTGCCAAATCGTTTTTGTTCTCCGGTATACGGTTATTTATCGTCTGCCAAACGAATTTCGCAATTTGAAAATAATAGGCGAGAAAATTAGACCCAAAAGTTTCGAAATTGATATGTTTTTTAAGATAATTAATATTGTTTCCTAAATAGTATAAACAACTTTTTAGGACTAAATTAGTCCTATTTAATTATTTTCAAAGTCCTATTCAATTTTTAACCTAAATTAACTTAAATATTTAATTGTATCCCCCCTCCTGTAAACCATTTAGATTTTTTTTTTTTTTCCGTTTCTGAAAGTGCAATCAAATCAAATTATAACAAAAATTAAATATGATTTTGTTAAACTTAAATTTAAAAATTAAATATGACTTTGTTACAAATTATTTTAATTTGATTTGGTTTGATTGCGCTTTCAAAAACGGAAAAAAAAAAAATCTAAAATGGTTTTTGGGGGGAAAAATCACAATTAAATATTTGGCTCATGTGTTTATGTTTTTTAATATAGTATTCTTTTCAACTAAAAAAAGCCAAAGTAGCAATAAAAATTAAATCCGTGTTTATTTATTATTTTTTTTTTTTAAGGATAATTATAAGCAGAGATAGGAATTTGGTAGTCTAGAATCTAAAGTTTTTGAAGGTTTGGTTTGTTGCACTATGGTTATTTTGTGCACACTTTGCCTAATTAGAATGGGACCTACACAGTTTAATGTGTATTCCGAACCACTACTAAACATCCATGCCGCCGCCAGGGATTCGAACTTCTTGAAGCCTGTGGTACCAAAGGCCAGAGCGCTAACCACTTGGTCATCAGGTCGCAACATTTTTGAAAAGTCGGAGTGAGAAGCAACATTTTAAAATACTTACTCAGTTACTTACTTACTTAAAAATAGTATACTTACTTTTTTTTTTTAATACTTACTCAGATTATTAATTTCCTTTTATAAAAACAATTTTTACTCTTTCAAAAGTTCAGGGAATTAATGTTAAAAAAAAGTATTTCAATTTTTTACGAAATTAATTATTTTTATTTTTTGTGCAATATTTCATAGTTTTTAAAAGTTCTCTTTTATTTTTTTATTTTTAATGCATTTGAAGAAATGAGCGCAAATAAAAAATTATTAAATAAGGTAATTAATATCTGAAATTGTTCTAAATTATTCTAATTAATATATTAATGTAATTAATCTGAAGCTTCGATTTCAGATACGTTTTACCCTTACTCGTAATTTAGTATGACCTATTGAGATTTCATAAGCTATTACTTTGTTGAGCCAAATTCTGCGCATAAAGGCTCGTGCTCACCGGGGCGAGAAGATGCAAGTGAAAAATTTGACCAATCGCCTCGCCTGAAATCGGTTTGCAGTCCGCCGCTTGGAGTTGCCCAACTTTCAACTCGAAGCGGAACTTCACTAGGCGTAATGCTATTTCTGACGTTTCGCTGTGAAGGGGTCGAAAAAAATTTTGTCGCTTGCCTCTTGAATCTTCACGCCTCTCGCCTCGGTGGGAACGAGCCTTAAGGGTCATAAAATTGAGGTAAAAAAATCAGGAGTCGAATCTTTTGGCAGACTTTCTATTCCTGCTTATAAGACCTTCTAACAATCAATGTTAAATTAATGGATCCTCTATTATTACATTAAAAGCAACAGCCGGTGACTTAGCTGTTTATTCAAGGCGTGTTCGACACCTTTAGTAGGAAAATGTCTGCAACCAAGAGGCGATTTTTTTTGAGTGTAGGTAGGGGCAGACAGAAAAGAAATTGTTCATTGCAGCTGTCAAAGAAGCAGTCCAACAATAACAGTTAACCGTCAGTAACTAAGACGCTTAAAAGAATTTCTGCACGAAAACGGCTCTCGTTGATAGATAGAAAAGGAGTGATAAAGTAGTAATACGATGCCAAAATGCCGTATTTGCAAAAAGAGACTGCAATCAATGTTAAATTAAGACTAAGACCATAAAGTAGATAAAATACAGCTATCATCGGAGGTGACAGAAACGTGATTCTTTAGAAAAGATTCAGTAAAATGTAATCATATGAGCATTTATTGTGCCTTGCCGATGTACCTTCGCTACATTTATAGAAATGAATTTCACCAAAAGAATTAATTTCTAAAATCAGAGGACGCGTAGTTCGAACCAGACTTTCTATTGTCATTTGACGACCATCTAAAAAGGGTTGTTCCATCTAACAGGGATTTTCAGTGTTATAGACCGCCATCCCTATCTAATCCCCTGGAGACAAGAGAATGATAAAGGGGGAGGGTGGGGATGATAGTAACCTCAAATGCACTAGGACTGTTTAGCAAAAATATAAGGGTAGGGAAGCGGAAAAGGAGATTATAAAATTTTGGAAAAATTTTTGTCGACGATTCAGAGACGCTGCCAATTTTTAACTGCAATAGCAGAGGCTTACAAGTTAATCCTGGATTAAGATCTGCATTAAATAAATTTTAATTGCATTTCCTTCTTCATATTTAGTGGAACGTGACTTTAGAGCGATAGCTTGAAAAAAGAACAAGACTATAAATAGAAAATCGCTGTGATAAAAAGAAAACTGCCGAGGTTTGATTTGGATTGTCGCTCTACTGTCATTTTGTGCACACAAGGGCTAAACAGACCGGTACCTACAGTTTAACGTGGATTTCGAACCACCAACAAACATCTATGCCCCCTGCTAGAATTCGAATCTGAACAGCGGCCTTATGGCCATCTGGCTAGAGCTCTGGCAGTTGGTATCGTAGGCTCCAGGTTCGAATCCTGGCTGTGGCATGGAGGTGTGTGAGTGGTTCTGAATCCACGTTAAACTGTAGGTGCCGGTCTGTTTAGCTAAAATGTGCACAAGATGACTGTAGAGCGACAAACCAAATCGAATCTGCAGCCTACGATACCAAAAAGCCAGAACGCTAGCCATTTGGCCGAGGATTTATGCTTTGACAGTAGAGCACCAAAGTTCATCCTTCCCATTTGAATAATTTTTTTGTTACTTTATTTGTAACTTTTTTATTTTTATATATTAACTCTCTTTGTTATTTCTTTTTCTTACATAATACGAATGCTATTTTTTTGTTGAATAATCTAACATCTTCAAGATTCAAAGTGTCTTATTTACAATATTTTACAACGCCTTGAACATTTTCCGCCCGTGAGATGTATCCCACTTTTACAAAATATATTTATTTTATAATGGCCAAGAAGAAGAAAACCAATGTATTAAATAAAATACATTATGTGTGCTTCCGTCTATTCAAAAATTAACTGAATTATGAGAAAAAAATGAACTTGATTTTAAAATAATATTCTTGCCAATATAGGACAGATAGTGTCTGTTTTATTTATGGGTTTTACAGTTATGAGTTCGCAGAAGAATTAAATTAGAATTCTACAAAACTCATGATGAGTAGAAAGAAAACAAATCAGCTCACAGTAAGAAAATAATATTTTTTAATGGTTTAATTTTTTTTTATTTCGCTTACATTTATATATTTTTATATTCCATTTCTAGTGTTATATATTTCTTTTACAGTGTGCGTTCAGTATCATTATATCATCTATGCTTACATGGAAAAGAATAATAGTAAACACAAAAATAATAATAAGCGTTTCCATTTTTCACAAAAAGCAAATGTCTATAGCGGGTCTATGATTCTAAGCATGGGCATGTATGTATATAATTTTTATAGGCGGCCCGTGTAGTTAGGATGCATTTCCAAAGTGACCCGCAAAGATTGTTTTGGATTGGCCACCTATTTTCTACGTTGGGTAAATACATAAAAAGAACACTTTTACTTAATACTTCAGTTTGTTCATTTAAATAAAATAGAGAGTACCTAAGTTATATACACTTATACTATATATAATATCAAGGGAAGCCGACTGACAAATAACTTTAGGAAACTATTTTCCTGTGACATCATGCCTAAAATTCAATTAATCTCAAAAGAGCAGAAACACCCACGCATTTGGTCCTTTTATTAGAACCTCTAAATTCCGGGTTCTATTTTTTGTTCCCCTTTTTAAAAATCAACACGCATTAAGATGAAAGATGCCACTAATGGGCTTTTTCACTCCATGTTTTTATTATGCGAGAGTCTTCTTAAACAGACCGTGGTATTACGCTCATAAATCAAGACGTTTAAAAAGAGATAATGAACCTCCGAAGTTAAGAGCATTCGCCGCGATTTTATTTTTAAACCTCATAGGAGGATTTGAACTTTGCGTTTCTTTTCTTGTTAAAAAATTCTAGAATTTCTCTGAAACTGTACTACTGTGTCCAAAAGGTAAGATCCATTTTTAATTTAAAATTCCCCGGGCATGGAATTTCAATTTTTTTTTCTTTTCTTTTAGGTTGCTGGCACTGTCCCTGATCTGTGAGAAATTCACTTCAAAATATTCATTAGAATTTGAGTTACGCTTATTTTTGTGAGACGCCAAAACTGATTCCGGCGATTTTTGAAATGCCTGAATTAATTGAGCAAAAAGAACTTGCATTCAATTTTGTTTAAAAAAGTTGAATGTTATTCCCTAAGAGTCGGAAAGAAATGTTTATAAGCAGTTCAAAGAAGGCAGAGAAACGCGTTGAGACGAAGAGCCCCTCTGGTCGACCCTCCACCTCAACCGAAGAAGCTCACGTCCAAAAAAAATTAAATCAATCGATTTACAATTAGAGATCTTGCTGATGATGTGTGTCTCAGTCAAGGCAGCCTGGCTATAGAGAAATGACATTTATGAGCATTGCAGCAATCGAAATCACTCTTTTCCGTGCATTTGAATTACTTCTACTACCCACAACATCACATCTCTTGTGCCTGGAGCTGAGTTGCCCGCCAAGCCAGCTTGGGAAATGATGAGCAACAGAAGGCTTCAATTGGGCTCTATGGTCATGAAACAGGACCTACGGCTGAGGCGCGGATTCCGAATCACTGCTGAGACATCCTTGGCAACGCCGGATTCGAACCTGATACCGGTACTGAGCGCCAGAGCGGGGCTAGTCACTCTACCATCAGGTTCCGGCTGCGTGTTTCTTGAAACAAGTAACTGCAACGATTTCCAGTCGGTTCAAAACATGTGATCACATGTCAGCTAGATGCCTGATGGTCAATTGGTTAGCACTTTGGCCTTTCGTCCCATAACCATATATATATATATATATATATATTTATAATATAAATTAAATTATCCTAATTTATATATTCTATACTTATAGTCCTTATTGAGTGATACAAAAAATTTTAATGTTGGTGCTCAAACGCTTGATATCTTCTCATGGCATAATTTAGTCGTGACTCTAACCTGCGATGATTTTTGCGGTTAAATATTCCTATCATCATAATGAATGGAAATATGACTTTCTTATTTTCAAAGATTGTTAATTTATGATTTAAATGGGCTGAAAGAAACAAATATCGCATCAAAATGGCAACAAGGTGATATTTAAAAGTTCACGTCGGATTATTTTTCGAATTAAGGGCATTTGTTTCAATTCGGGGGTCTTTTTCTTTGTGGATATGACAATGCTATGGAGGATTTTGTCACTGTAAGAATATGCTTAGCAGATGCTGCATTACCGAAAGGTTTCACTACGACTGCATTCCCGTTTTTATCTCGGTTTGATGGGCCACCAGCAGATTTCCGAATGCTAGCGCTCTGGCGCTCTGGCTATTGTTTGACACGCAGGTTTCGGGTTCGAGTCCCCAGCGGTGCCATGGATGTTTGTAGTGGTTCGGAATCCGCTTTAAGCCGTGAGGTCCCGGTCTAATAGGATCGTAGAGGCGTTGAGGGGGGCATTGTTACTCCGCGTCCGTGGCTTATCTTCAGTTTCACGCGCCGCCTGGGTAAAACAAAGTCTGAGTATCTGTTCTGTGCACCTTCTTGCCTTAAGGCATCCAAGACCAAGCTGTCTAAATGTTTGCCAGCTGCATTAGAAAGAGATACTCGGTTTGATGGCCAGTTGCCCTAGCGAGTCTGGCCCAGCTTCAGGCCGAGACCGTTACTCAGATACTCGTATAGATACTCAGGTTCAGAAATCCCTGGCGGCGGCATGAATGTGTGAAGGTGATTCTGAATCCCACAGTATTAACTCTAGGTCCCAGTCTAATTAACCCAAAGTGTGCACAAAAAGGACGGACAGAGCAACAAACCAGATCTTTCCAGCTTTGCCTCTTATCACCTCCGGCATTTTTAAGACATCTTCTAAAGTCAAACTAATATTTCTTCGCGAGTTCATATTTTGAAAGATTTAACATTAATTGACGTGTTAGAAGTGCTTCCACTTAATTTTTTCAGGAAACAAACTTCACCAAGTTTATCTATAAGTGTCTAAATTTCAAACCATTCTTTGTGGGGTTTTTCGCGAAATATCACAGTTCAGTCAAAGCTTTCCCTTATTTTGTGGAAGTAACAGAATTAAAACACTCCTCCATTATCGGATCCGTTACGTCACCCGCAGGCTATTTCTCTAGAGAAGTTTGTTGAAAGGCTTTTAGTGGCACTTTAAGCATTGGCGTTAATTTGGTCCATCAAAGGAATACCCACAAGCTTAATCACATCTTTACTAGCTTGATTAAATTATCGAGTCCATTCATACAGAATAAGAATAGGGAATAATTTTGCCGACATTTTCTTTGTGTCGAAAATTTACGAGATTCCTTAAAGAGTGCTCGAGGCACTTTCTGCAGGCTGCGATAATGGTTCTGCTGTAGACTGCTACATCTAAATCGAAGATGCAAGAGGTTGTGTCGATCATTATGCGCAGATTATGTTCTACAAAACCTAATGAAACATCCTAAACTAAATATAAAACTAGACATATAACTAATAGAAAATATGCATAAAATGTGAAGCTAATACAAAATATACATAACATAACTAATAAAAAATATGCATAATGTAAATAAACTAATACAAATAGGCATAATATAACTCACACTAAAATATACATATAATATGACATAACTAACTAATACAGAAATATACATAATATGACATAACTAACTAATAAAGAAACTACTTACATAATATAACATAACTAACTAATACAAAATGCACATAATATATAACATAACTAACTAATACAAAACTATACATAATATA